>JABUQX010019803.1:2500-7500 GCA_015478945.1 Trachelipus rathkii
ATATTGAAAAAAGAAAATTAAATAAAATATAATAGGGTGAATTTTTAATTCTGAGTATTGAAAATCAAAAAATAAAAACTACAAATGATTGGCCATTTTCACATCAATTTTGAATTACTGTATTTTAGGTTTTCAGAACTTATTATTGGATATATTTCACCAACTTTATTGTTAACATAAAATAAAATAAAATAAAATAAAATAATATAAAATAAAATAAAATAAAATAAACGATGAAGTGAAATAAATTATAGAAATAAAACAAATTAAAAAAAAATCTTATTTTCTTTGTTTTTCATTCAATTCTCAAAACTTTTTTTTTCTATTTATTGTTCTTCTATGTTGTATTAGAAACCTCTAAATCAAGTAGCATTATTAACATTTATAATATTAAATTTTGATATTTTTAGTAATATATATATATATATATATTATATATATTATATATATATATATATATATATATATAATATATATATACTATATATATATATATATATAATATATATATATATATATATATATATATTATACTAGGGATGTACCGAACCAGTTCGGCCGAACTTCCGGCCGGGAACCCTCTAGTTTTTAGAGTTCCGGTTTTCCGGCCGGAAACTAAACTTGTGGTCGGCCGGAACTACGGAACTTTCTACTTTTTCAATGTCTATTCTTAAAAAAATTCAGTAATTGATTTGTCATTTACTCATTTATGATTTTGCATAAAAAATAATATAGAATATTGATATATGTGAACCAATATCATGATAAAATGACCTCGACTCTATAGTTTGGAGAAACTTTTTAATGAAAAACAATATCTTTTCACACTCGAACCGATAGCTTTAATACTCTAGAACAATGTTGTTTTTTTATTTTATTTTTGTTTTTTGAGATTTTTTTAATTTTTATTTTTTTAGACACAAATTGCTTTTTTAATTATTATTTTTATAAAATTAGTAAATAATCTTAATTATTACCTAATTAATAATAAGTTTAGTACATATAATTATTATTTGTTAAGTTATCTTTATATATATAGCTAGTATAATATTGACTACTTCTAATTTGCTTTATTTCTTTAGTAAAATGACTTAAACTACATAGATGAATTTACTTATTTTATAGATGAAATATACTTGTCATTAATTAGGTGATAGCTATGAATTATTAATTTATAAAAAAAAAAATTTCCTAAAAAATAAAAAAAATAAAAAATGATTTTTTTATTAAAAAAAATAATCACGTAAAAAAATCAGTTAATTTAAATCATTTGATTTCTTTTGTGCCAACCCTGCTCTAGAATCTAGACCTGGGAAAGTATGTATATATTAGATAGGGTTTATTATTATTATTATTATTATTATTATGTTATTTTATTATTATTATTATTATTATTATTATTATTATTATTATTATTATTATTATTATTATTATTATTATTATTATTATTATTATTATTATTATTATTACACTGGTCAACAAAATAAGGTGAAATTTTTCTTGGATGGACTTTTGTAGCAGATATATAGTAATTCGGAGGTGGTGATTCCATATATAATCTCGGATTTGCTGTATCATATCCCGTTTTCGTGCAATCATGGATCCCTATTTTTGCATATTCCCTAGGAATGACAAATTTCATGTGCGCAATACGTAGGCTGTATAGACGTTACAATCCCGCATTATATCTACAGTAGCATCAAGTTTACTGGGTCGTTATTCGGGAAGCATGTGGTAAATTTAGTACGTCTACATGTATGGTGCCAATGACCTGGCTGATGTCTATCATCCATCTGAATACAGTCGGATGGTCCGTCATTGTTTACCAGGTGAACTGAACGATCTTGTACGAGAGTTGTATTTGCCGAAGTTGCCCTGAGCTGTTGGCTTCGAGGTTGCATGAAAATGACTACTGGACCATGCACAAGAGAACATTTTATCGTAAACAGAGAAGCAGAGCTGCGGATTCTCTTCCAGTCAGATGGTAACCTTGTGTATTGCAGTGAAGTGCAGGCCTACTACTCGCCAGGACGCCCAGCATTACGATGTACGTGAGTGGCGACTGTTTATTGACACTTCCAAGAACGCAGTTTAAGTGTGTGTTGTTACACAACGGCAATAGATATGCTTCGGTTCCAGTTAAGGTATCGGCTACGGATGAGAGGGAGTTTGCACATATCAAGGACAGTTGTTGGAAGAGGCGACAATATCAGGTCATGATGGTTAATATGCGTCAACTTCAAATGGTAACATTCTGCTCGGTCAGCAAGCAGGTTTCATCAAATATCCCTGCTTCCTGTGCTATTGGACAGCCGGGCGACAAAGGATCACTGGACCAAAGAGAATTGGCCACAGAGGGAAACCTTGACGCCAGGTGACAGAAGCATACATACGTGAACCGTTGTACAGAGAGAAATCTATCTTACTTCACTACACATAAACTTGTTGAGAAAAATTGGTGAAGGCCATACCATGATGTGATTCTTCCGCTATATATACTCAACCGTTTCCTGGTCTGAGTGACGAGATAAAAAAGCTTAGGATATTTGATGGCCCACAATACGGACACTCCTCCGTGTGATGCTGCCTTTGATACAACAATGACTGTGTTAAAGGCAAGAGCGTGGATGCTTTTTCAGATGTAGTACAGAATTTTTGGGGGAACAGGAAAGCCGAGAACCACTAACATTGTACGAACTGTAAGAAGTTTTTCATTCTCAATGGAGTAGATGAGTATAAAGTTGCATACTTACATTCCTCACCTTAAACAAATTTCCAATCTGGCGATGTTAGTGTTGGCAGGGTGAACGCTTCATCAATATCGTTAAAGTTCATGGAAGGACGTTACCAAGGCAAGTGGGATAATCAATATGTTGGCCGACTATTGTTGGAGCTGAGGGGGATGACTCCAGACCTATGCCACAGTAGATCGTCTCTACGAAGAGAAAGTTACTACCTTCGTAGGTATGTTTACATTAAATAAACCCATTCTTATTTACATTACATTGTTGTCCTAGTATACCCTTATTCATAGTTATTAACTATGTTAACATATATCTATTCAAAGCATGTTTCCTATCATTTTGATTTGCTTCTTCCCTTCATATTATATATATAGTATTAATATATATATATATAATATATGTATTTATATATATATAATATATATATATATATATATATATTTATATATTATAGTATATATATATATACTATCCCGATAATTGTGACAGACCCTCTTGAAAAAAGGTAAAAATCATAAAATTTTATAAATCTATGTTACACACATTTCTCTCAAATGCGATTGTGATACGCAAAACGCGATTACATTTAGGATCAGCACATCAATATATATTAATCAATTGCGAAACCCCGTCAGAAATTTCATGTTTACCAGTTGTTATTTTATTATTATATTATTATTATTTATTATTATTATTATTATTATTATTATATTATTATTATTATTATTATTATTAATTATTATTATTATATTATTATTATTATTATTAATTATAATTATATTAAATTTATTATTTATTTATTATTATTATTATTATATTATTATTATTATATTATATTATTTATTATTATTATTATTATTATTTATTTATAATTATTTATTATTATTATAAAAATTAACTTTAAAGCAGAAAATTACTCACAAAACAAAATATTAACTAAACTGTTAAAGAAAAAATTTTAAAAATTTAAAAACGGAAGGATTCCATAATTATCTTATTTAAAAATGAATTTATTTGAATATTGAAATGTTGTGGTGTAGGAAAATAAGTTTCTCTCCATGTTGTGGAGTTAAACGTGATCTCTTATCCTCAAACACGTTACCCGCTTCTGAAAAAAGCTTCTTAAAAAAATTCTTTTCTGAAAAAAGCTTTTTAAACTTTGAAGACCCGTAGAACATTATATAGTATTTATTTTACTTAATAAATTTATTATCCCTTATCCAAATTATGGCTTACAGAAAACTAAGATCTCACAGTATGGATATGTCAGGATGCCAGATACTTCTAGTAAGACTCCACTTGTTAATCAGACAAGTTTAAAGTAGAATATGTAAGGTGTAGTGGAAGTCAAAAAGTTCCGGCCGGAACTTTTCCAAGGTTCCGGAAAGTTCCGGTTCCGGCCGGAACCAAAAATTCTGGTTCCGGTACATCCCTAATATATACATATACCCAATGGTGAGTTAAGTCCAGAGGCTTACTGATTTAACTCCTTGAGTTGAGGTGAAAGCGAAAACCAGGCCCAAATTTAAGGCTGACCTTCGTGATGCACGGGTTTGAAAGTGTGAAAGTCAAGCGTTGGGAAATAGATAAAAAGGAATGTGTTCTTGACCTTTACCAACGGAGTTCTTGTAAGGTTGAACATTGTGATTAAGTCAAGTCTGAGAACAGAGAGCTGAACAGAGTCTGTGTGAAAAGACGTGTAGCACGAGCTTTTCTCAGCGGAGGGATATCTGAGTGGAGAGTTCAAAAGAGTAATGTCCATTATAATAGTGCTAGCATTGAGTGGCAATAACCCGATGAGGAGAGAGAGAGAGAGAGAGAGAGAGAGAGAGAGAGAGAGAGAGAGAGAGAGAGAGAGAGAGAGAGAGAGAGTAAGAGAGAGAGAGAGAGAGAGAGAGAGAGAGAGAGAGAGAGAAAGAGAGAGAGAGAGAGGAATTGATAAGGACAAAAAGACCCAGACCCCTAGACAAGCATGTTGGAGGAGCATTGTGAAATATAAATTTTGAAGTATAATATAATATAATTTTGAAATATGAAATATTTTGAAATATAAATTCGATGAAGATCAGAGGTTATTCGACCTAATACCACCCCCATAATATGAATTAATTCCATTTGATTAGAGCACCTTTCAAAATGAAAGAAATCATGGAGGGTGGAATTGTCGGCATGACAGTGAATAGGTGCTGAGTTAATAGAGATAAATTATTAATTAAAAATTTAGGAAAAAAGAGTTAGGGATATGATACAGATCTG
>JABUQX010019803.1:22500-25000 GCA_015478945.1 Trachelipus rathkii
TGAGATACGATTTCATTCACAGATTTTTATTTATCTCTAAAAGAGAAGAATGGTTGACTCAGACGGAGGAAGCAAAACATCGTCGAAGGAAGGAAAGTAAATTTAAAAAACATTTTTAAAAAATGCATGCTTAAAAAATATTTTTTTAAGATTTTTTTAACTCACTAATGTTAAGACTTGGGGCATCATGAATACCGACAACAATTCACCAACTAATATATATATATATATATATATTATATATATAATATATATATATATATATATATATTATATATATATATATATATATATATATATATATATTATATATATATATATATATATATATATATATATATATATATATATATATATATATATATATATATATATATTATTTTATATATATATTTTTTTATACTATTATATTATATATATATTATTATATATATATATATATATATATATATATTAATATGTATATATATATAATGTATATATATATTAGTATATTATATATATATATATATTATATATATATATTATTATATTATATATATATATATATATTAGTTATATATTATATAGTATATATATATAAATATTATATATTGTATATATATTATATTATATATATATATATATATAGTATATATATTATATATATATATAGTATATATATATATATATATATATATATATATATATATATATATATATATATATGTATATTTTAGGTGGCTATATATTATTGTTGAGACATAGGCTGAAACAATTAAAGAATGAAATAGAAATAATATTTTAAAAGTTATGAAAAAAAAAATTTGTTATTTTATATTTGTTTGCAGCTGAAAGACACCTTTTTTCAGAAATGTTTGGTGTTCTTAACTGTTCTAATTAAATAATTCAATGCAATGTTTTATATCACGAATTACTCGCTTAGACAATAATTTTTTTTATGAAGTGAAAATAAACTTGTGAGGTGATTACTTCTTCGTATGAACACGTGCAACTTTATTCATCATTATTAGCTGACACATGAATATTCAATTAACAAAAGTTTTGAAAACTTTCCAAAGAATATCTAATATTCCGCTAAAGATTGGTTGGTACGTTTTATTTTAATCTTTGTTTTAAAGATGCCCACAATAGCAAGAAAAGCAATAATAATAATAATAACAATAATAATAATAATAATAATAATAATAATAATAATAATAATAATAATAATAATAATAATATAATATAATTACTAATAATCTGAAAAAAATCATGATAATACTGATAATATAATAATAATAATAATAATAATATTAATATTATTATTATTATTATTTTTATTATTATTATTATTTTTATCATTATTATTATATTATTATTATTATTATTAATTATTATTATTTTATTTTATTATTATTATCTATATATTATTATTATTATTATTATTATTATTATTATTAATTATTATTATTATTATTATTATTAATTATTATTATTATTATTATTATTATTATTATTATTATTATTAATTTTATATTATTATTATTATTATTATTATTATTATTAATTATTATTATTATTAATATTTATTAATTATTATTATTATTATTAATTATTATTATTATTATTATTAATTATTATTATTATTATTAATTATTTTTATTATTATTATTATTTTATTTATTATTATTATTATTATTATTATTTTATTATTTACTTATTATTATTATTATTAATATTATTATTATTATTATTATTATTTTATTATTATTATTATTATTATTATTATTATTATTATTATTATTATTATTATTATTATTATTATTTATTATTATTATTATTATTATTATTATTATTATTATTATTATTATTATTATTATTATTATTATTATTATTATTATTATTATTATTTTATTATTCAATTATTATTATTTATAATTATATTATTACCTGAAATTTCTAAACATTTTGGGGTCGTTAATGTGCAAGTTTAGCCTCTGTTTTAACAAGAGGTACCAGTGTGCGGGACGAGACTCATGCACAATGCACCCCACCATTCAATTTCCCCATCCTCCACCCTGTTGAAACTGGAAAGTATCCGACTAAGGTGCTTCTTTAGTTATTCGTGTTTGTAATTGAATTTTAGAAGCGGCAAGTTAAATTTAAGGAATAAAAAATTTTCAACATTTTCTCCTGTTAATCTCACCCTTTTCTCGTTATAAATTAATAAAGTTCTGCTGAAAAGTTGTTCGTTTAGTATACTACTAGATGGGCATAACAAATACCTGTCAGCTATCATCTTCAACTCTTTGAAGTTTATGTTCGTTCTCTCTCCACCACATTGGAGGATCATCTTCGGAATCGTTCCTTTTTCCTTTTTGATATTTTGCTATTTCATCCAAAACACTTTCATTAAGCTCTATTTCTGTATCATCACCACTGCTTGATGTTAAATGAGCATTCATAGTTCCAAACAGAGTTTTTGGCTTTTGTGTTGAAGGTTGCTTTATTTCGGCAG
>JABUQX010019803.1:30000-92500 GCA_015478945.1 Trachelipus rathkii
AATCATTAATTCATCATTTTAAAAAAACCCATTTCGGAAAATATATTTCTTGATTAAATTAAATTAAATTAAATTAAATTAACCTCTCTCTCTCTCTCTCTGCTCTCTCTCTCTCTCTCTATATATATATATAGTATATATTATATATTATAATATTTATATAATATATATATATATATAATTATATTATATATATATATATATAATAGTATATATATAGTATATATATATATTTTCTAATCAGCATCAGCTGCCCCTTGGTTCCCCAGAACTAGGGTGAGGTTTGCAGAAATGCACCAGAAAAAGAATAAGTAGAAGATCGTGACCTGAGTCGAAGAAGAAAATCCTCACAACCTCCTCTCATCTTCTTAAGTGCGAGACAGTCATGGCCAAATTCCGCCATGAAGCTTCACACACCGTGGCAGTCACCCACTTTTGAGTCTAGTCAATCTCAAGGTTTATTATCTCTTGGGTTAAACCCACAATCATGAATCCAAACAAAACCACGCCATTTACTCGTTTAGTCACCATTCTTCCCACTTGTGTTAAATTAATATTCCTTTCCTTCAAACACTATTTTACTCACTCAATCCACTTTTCCTTGGTTTTCCAATCGGCCTCTTCACAACACACTAACCACTATACACCCGCTTAACCAAACGACTATCATTTATCCTTTCCTTATGACCAAACCACCTTGTTACACTCTCATTTTTTTCCATTCATCCCTATATCCTAATACGCTCATTCCTAACAAGCCCCTAAGATTTTCCATCTGAACAGACTGCATCTTACGTCTATATTTCTTATTCCTCACGAAATTTTCGCTACTATACAATACAATACCTGTAAAAACATACCCTCATGAAGAACCCAAATTCACTCAACACTTAGTTCCCCTGCATTCGCCAAAAATTTAATTGGAGCAGTAACCACTCAAAACTTTCCTACTGCACTCAACATCATCTGTTCCCTTTTGATTTAACAAACGAGTATAATCTAAATATTTAAACTAGAATACTTGTTCCAGTTGCCTATTATTCAACATGATTACACACTGCTGACTCTCCTCATCCACCGTCATCAACTTGCCCTTATCTACATCTACTTTCAAACCCTACTCTTACACAAAATGCAAAACCACTGTTCAATTCCTCTCAAACATTCTTCTGATTCTCCACACAAGACCAAATCATTTGCAAATAATAAGCAAGGTACTCACCACTCTCTTCCATTATCTATCAGTCCCCTGCCAACCCTGCATTAACTATTTCATCACCCCCATTCAAATACCAACTAAATAACCATGGAGCTAAGCACAACTCAGCCTCAATCCGCTATTAATATTAAACCATTCACTCTACAATTCATTTATTAGTAAACACGCTCCATTATCAATATACATACATTTAATTCCAATCGGAGGCTTACCACTTACACCATAAATCATTAACACTTGCCACAGAACTTCCATATTAATTCTGTCAAACATCTGTTGAAAGTCCATGTAACCTAAATAAAATACCATTTCTTCTCCCTCTCTTTTTCTCACTTTATTATTTCAATGTAGAAGTTTTATCTACACATCCTCTACCACTTCTAATTGCACCTTGTTCTTTCTTCATCAGTCAACCCGGCCCTCCCCTCACCAATTCGAAATAATCTTTTTACCAATTTACCAACATATGTTTTCTCTACAAAACTTAATAAACTGATTCCCCTGTAGTTCCTACAGTTCCATTTATCACCCTTACCTTTATACAAAGGTACTATCACTGCTCTCCACAAACGCTTTGTTACACGACTTAATTTCTAGTCAATCATAATCTCACCTCCATTCTTGGTCATTTCACTAGTAATTCCATCTTTACATGCTGATTTACCATTCTTCAACTTTCTCACTTTTCCTATTACCTCCTCCTACTAATTAACCATCTCCAAAATATCTATTTCTTCTTACACCATAAACTAACACACATTCACTATTACCCTTTCATCATTGAGAATGTTATGAAGAGTTTCAAAATGTTCCCTTCACACTCTGCTCACGTCCATCTCATCAGTCACTAAAGCAGCATCCTTATTCATTATTCTATGAAGGTTCTCTTTAAACTCTTTCTTAACATTTTATACGTCCTTCTTGAGCAACTTTTTATTTCCTTATAAGACTCTACTCGTCCTCCTTCCAAACTGACCATTTACCTCCTTTTCTCTCCTAAATATGCAACTTTTAGCTTTCCTCATTTTCTTTCTCTACATTTCAATAAATCTTTCTTTCGAAACCTCATCATTGATTTTTCGTACATTCAACTACTCCTCTTTTTTACTTTTACCGCTTCCATCTCCTCATCTTTCCACTATCCATTATTGACATTCTTACTTCCTACCTTAGCAAACCCACATACTCTCTTACACTATTAACAAACGCTTCCACCATTTGAGCCAAGGTTTGCTCAATTCCATCTTGTCCATACTCAACTGACTTATTCGCAAATGCTCTCACATACTTATCCTTATAACCTTATTCATTTAACTTTTCACTCCTAATTCTCCTCACTTTATATTTTTTATCTTTCTCGTCCATTCATGCTCTCACTTAATTAATTTTACATAAGACAACATGATTGTCTTACATTCTCATCCCCAAACTCCTCACAAATTTAACATCCATCACATATTTCAACATATCCTTCTTCACCAAAGCAAGATCAGTCATTCTCTTCACTTCGTCATTATCTCTAACAACACACACACATACACTCAAATTTTGACGAGTAGTCTTTTGCTCGAAGAAAGTATTACCCACACGCACATTTCTCTCTCTCCTCACAGAAATCAATCACCTTTTTACCACTCTGATATTCTCCAACAACTCGAAAGGCACATGTTATGACATTCCTTTTTCGATCAACTATTCAACCATTCAAGTCGTCCTACACAATTTTTCTGCAGTATATATATATATATATATATATATTATATATATATATATTATATAAAGGTATCTATACAAAACTTAAACTTATATATATATATATATATATTATATATATATAATATATATATATATATATATGTATTATAATAATATATATTATATTATATATAATATTTATATTATATTATATATATATATATATATTATATAAATATATATATTATATTATATATATTATATATATAATATATATATATATATATATATATATATATATAAATGTGGTTATTTAGGGTTTCTCTAAAGGATCCAACAAAACTTAACTTAACCTAAATTAACCTAACCTAACCTTAACTATCCTAACGACTGCGGCGGGCTGTACGGGGATTTTTTTTGATGGCGTGTCAACCATTTTTCCTGTCGACCAGTTGGGCTAGTCCCCCGTTCGAGATATTTTCGCTTTGCTCAACATCCCCCTCAGATGGACAATATGGAGTATATATATATATATATATATATATATATATATTATATATATATATATATATATAATATAATATATATATTATTATATATATTATATATATATTTTATATATTAATATATATATTATATATATATTATATTGTAAGGCATGTGCAAAATTCCTGTGGACAATATATTAAATTTTTAAAAATTTCTTTAATATTATTATTGCTTGTAAATTTCTGAGAAAATCTTCGCTTTTACAACGAATGTCAATGGGTTTTATTTTCAAGACATTTTTTGTCTCGGATTTTCTCTTCTTCGTTTCATCTTTATTTATCAGCTTCAATCCAAACATTTTATTTTAGTCTACATACAAATTTAACAACAAAAAAACTTTAGATTATTTAATGTCTCTTTATAATATATATATATATTATTATAATATATATATTTATATATATATATATATAATATATATTTATATATATATAGTATAGTTAGATATATATAGAGGGAGAGTAACGCATACTCGAAGCGCATGAAATTACGTCCCATTTTTAATGGTGCGTCTTTCTCTTTTGCGTTCTATTCTTTACACACTCATCCTCCAGGCAACATATTACTAACCACCATTTATCCACATATCATATACACATGATTAAAGTACACACCCCTCTTCTAGATAACACCTTACAGACATCTCTACTACTATATCTGTGTGGTGGGGAGAAAGAATGCCCAACATGTATGTCTGCGTGTCGGTAGAAGTGCTAAGGTACGGTGGTTAGTTTAGGTTGGCTGCCACTACATCTATTCTTTCTGGAATGCTGATGCACGCTCGGAGATGGCGTGATCGCCCGTAAACGGCTTTCTAATTTTCGGAGGAAATTGTGAATGGATGCGTATGTGGTTAGCATGGACATGGTTCACGAGGATAAATGTTGAGGAGAACGAGGAGAGAGGTGATGGATGTATTTAGGAAGGGCAAATTGATTTGCTCTCTGTGACTGAAACAAAGATGAAAGGAAACGGTGATAGTGGTGTGGTGTGAAATGTGCTGGTGTGCTGGTGTGGAATGAATGAGAGAGGGAGAGAAGGAGTTCGGCATTTTTGTGATGTTAGTGAACTGTGGTAAAGCTATGGTATGACTTTGTGTGGTGAGTCCTAGAATTACTAATGGTTAAATTTAAGTTTGCAAAGGTCAGGTATGTGTGGTTGTGAGTATGGTCCATCTGAGGAAACGTTGAAGAGAATACGATTTTTTGGGACAATCTGAATGATGCATGAGTGGTTTTGAAGTAGGAGCTTCAGATTGGATAGGTGTTGGGGGACCTGATGGTTGGATAGGTGATCAAAGGGATGGTATACAGGTGGTTTTGGGGTGGCGGGAGAAAATGAGAATGGTAGGAAGGTGATTGATTTCTGTGAGAGAGAGGTATGTGTGTAGTATACTTTCTTTTAACACAAGAGTATCCCCATAGTTCTAGAGTTGGTGGTAGGTAGAAATGGTTCGAAGGAAAAGTATGCATTGATTTTTGTGTTGGTGAGAAGGAGATGTTGAAGTTGTGTTGAATTTTATCAGTGAGGGGTTTAGGATGGGATTATTGGATTCATTATCATTGTTTTATGTAAAATTAGTTAGTGGGGGCTTGTGATGGAGAGGAAGGTGATACGAAAGGAAGTAGGTAAAATTAACAGTGAGAAGTTAAGTAAACAAGAAAATAAGGATAAGTATGTAAGGACGCTTCTAGGGGCAAATGAAGGAGCAATTGTTAGTAGTGCAAAGGAAGTGTTGTGGATGTGCTAAAGTAGGAAGTAGAATGTTAACAGCGAATGGGTGGAATGAAAAGGTGATGAAAGCGGTTTAAAGGTAAAAAAGAAGCGTGGTTGAATGTACTAAAAGAAATGATGAAGTTTCAAAGAAAGATGCTTGATTATATAAGGAGGAAAACAGGAATACAAAAGGTGCCTACGAAGGAGAAAACAAGAGGTAAATGAACAGTTTGGAAAGGGGATGAATGGGGATCAAGGGAATAGGAAGCTCTTTCTGGAAGGAAGCGCGAAAGGTTAGGAATGAGATTAATTGGGGGAATCTGCTTAGAATAATGAATAGTGGTGGTGCTTTCGTAACTGATGAAAATGACTGTGAGGGGGTGTGGAAAGAACACTTCGAAATATGCACAATATTAACGTAATGATGAAGGTGTTAGTGATGTGTGTGGTTTTGATGTGCAGAAGGATAGGTTTTTGGGGATGAGGTTATTAGTAAGGAGGAGGTAATGGGTTAGAGTGAGAAAGTTTGAAGAATGGTAATCTGAAGGAAAGTTGTATTATGTGAAATGATCAAGAGCGGAGGCGGATGGTGATTGATTGGATTTGGAATTGTGTAATAAAGCGTTTTATGGAGGTATAGTTCCAAGGGATTGGAGGAGAGCGCGTAATAGTACCCTTATATAAGGGTAATGAGAAAAAGGGGAACTGTAGAAATTATAGGGGGAATAAGTTTATTGAGTGTTGTAGTGAAGGTATATGCTGGTATTTTTTTGGTCGAAGAGTGCGCGGTCGAGTGACTGAGGGACTTGATTGGTGAAGAACAATGTGCGGTTAGAAGTGGTAGAGGAATGTGTGGATCATCATCTTTACATTGAAACAAATGATTGAGAAAATGCGGGAGCAAGAGATACAATTATTATTTAGGTTTTATGAGATTTACAACAGGCGTAATGATAGAGTTAATAGGGAACCTTTATGGCAGGTATTTTAGTGATATATCGGTGTTGGTGGCGGGCTTCTGAATGAAAATCAAAGTATGTATGACGTAGTGAAGCGTGTGTAAGAATAAATGGTGTCATGGTGATTGGTTTAGGATTATAGCCCGGCGTGAGCAGGGTTTAGTGATTCACTGTACCTCCATTGTTAATCTCAACTTTGCTATATGACTGGCGCGTTTCTAATAGAAAGAATTCGAGGTGGGGATGGCAGGAAATTTGATGTTAGAATGATGGAGAATGGAGATGAGTGTGTTGAATCTGAAGGGAGTTTGCGGATGATTCTGGTTCTGTGTGGCCGAATCTGAAGAGAGTTTGAGAGATTGGTAGAGAGATTTTGCAGGGTACGTAAAAGGAGGGGTTAAAGTAAACGTTAGATAAGAGTAAGGTTATTGGTTGTGAGTGAGGACAGTTCTCAAGTGTGAAGTTATGTTAGATGATGAGCAGCTGGAGCAAGTGTCTGAGTTTAAAATATTTAGGGTATGTGTTTGGATGAGAAGGGAACGGATGATGCAGAGTGTCGTAGGAAAGTTGTGAATGGAGGAAGGTTGCTGAAGCAATTAAATCGTTTGGTGAATGTAAAGGGACTAAGTCTTGAGTTGCGCTAGAGTCTTACATGAGGGTATGTTTGTTTAACCTGTGTTATTGTATGGTAGTGAGACTAATGGTTGGAATAAGAAGTATAGATTTCAAGTTCAATGTGTTCAGATGGACACAATCTTAGGGGGCATGCTAGGTGGTGAGAAGAATTAATAAAATGAGGCATGAACTTATTAGAGAGATGTGTGGTGTGAATAAAGGGGTAAATGAGAGCATAAATGAACAGTATGTTTGAGAATAGTTTGGTCATGTGGAAGGAATGAATGATAGTCGGTTGGTTAAGCGGATGTATAGTGGAGTAGTGTGTTGGGAACCGACCCGGCCTGGGGAGACCGAAGAGAAAGTGGATTGAGTCGGTGAACATGTCTGAGGACGATAAAATGTGAGTTGGGTTTAGGCGAGACATAAAGGTGCATGATAGGACGAGAATGACGGTTTTTTTTGTATTGAGGCATGGTTGTGGCCCACCTGGGACCAAGGGATGACCCTAACAATTGACGAATTTACCTTATAGTGGAAGGTCCGTGTGGTCCCATGAAGCTCTGGTGGATTTGTCTGTTGACGATAGTTTTCACTAATTAATGGTTCGAGGGGAGGTTAAGGCTGGGCTTTTCTTTTCGACATTTGTCATACTCTCCTACTGTTTTTCTTTTCCGATGCTTGTAGCGCTCCTTACTCCCAATCTTGGGAAAAAAAAGGTGGATAAAGAAAGAAAGAATATATATATATAATATATAATTATATATATATATATTATATATATATATTATATAATTTATATATATATATATTAGTATATATATTATATAATATATATATATATATATATATATATATATATATATATATATTATCTCCCTACTATCCCCAGATTGTGGGTGAAGTGCGTAGTATAGATCGAAACAGAAAAGTAGTAGAAGAACATGACTCGAGTCGAAAAAAAAGCCCCCTTCCCTTTTACTGTTCCCTCTATTCCCTTAAGTGATAACTCGTCGCAATCAGAAAAATCCACCCTGAGGCTTTACGAGGCTGCGACGGATATTCACTGTGACATCTGGTCAATGTGGGGCTTATCCCATGGGAAAAGGTAACTTACCAAGTTTCCATGTTACCTTTGTCTCTGGGACAGCAGGGCTTTCGCAGAACACTATCAAATGCGGGATTGGCGACAGCGGACTGAGTTCAGTGTAGGGAGGAACAATGTGAAATGGGAGCCTCTGTTGGACATCCAGAAAATATTGTTCCCTCCACTACATATAAAATTAGGCCTCATGAAACAGTTTGTCACAGTTCTAGATAAGGAATCTTCAGCCTTTATCTACCTGAAAGGCTTCTTCACTAAGCTGTCTGAGGCAAAGATCAAAGCTGGTGTCTTCGTCGAACCACAGATAAAAAAAGATCTTAGAGTTCAAGGAATTCTCGAAGAAGCTGACTGGGACAGAAAACGCAGCTTGGAACAGCTTTGCTGCAGTGGTTCGTGGCTTCCTTGAGGATTACAAGGCCGCAAACTATGAGGAGCTTGTTGAGACCTTAGATTAGATTGGATTATTAGGGTGGTGGCCCGCGTGGATCTTTTGTGACATGACTTTGTCTATTAAAATTCCGGGTTCAATCCGAATTTCTTCATAAACCTTAGGATTGTTCCTGGAGATAAGGTTTTGATGTCGTAAGTCTTCAATGTTTCCTTCTGACAACAAACAATATCTTTGCCAGCTTAAAGCTTCGCAACTGCATAGAATGTGTTCTGCCCTTTCTACTGCTTCAAGACAGTAGTGGCATGAATCACATTCAAACTTTCCCATTTTTTAAAGGTGATTTCTGACTTGTCCATTTCCACTCAGAAGCCCGGACAAAAGTCTAATTTCAGATCTGCTCAGAGCAAGTATTCTTTTGTTTTCCTTGGAAGGGGATCAATCAGACTCTTTGCTTGTCTGAGACCAGGGATACTTGTCCAATAGGTGTTCATGGATCTGTATTCCTACTGTGTCAGAAATTCATTTGTGTGGCCTTTAGAAAGTTCACAAAAAGGTTCCGGGTCACAGAAAGTGGTCTTGGCTCCTTCTTTAGCGAAGCGTTCTTCATTGCCCGGTATGCCTTGGTGCCCTGGCACACACAGCAGAATAACTCTGCTGTGTTGAGCCAGTTGCTGTAGGCTACATTTGCATTCCCAAACCAATTTGGAATCGCAGCTGCAAGAGTTTAGAACTCCAATAGCTGCTTGGTTATCTGTCGCCTCAGCTATCCTTGCTCCACGCAGCCCCCTACTTAGATTTATTCGGTCACACGCCATTATGGCTTAAAACTTTGCCTGAAAGATGGTGGGAGAAGTGCCCAGTGATATTCTGCATTTGCAGCTGGATCCAACCAGACCCGCGCCAACCCCACCATCTGTCGCTGATCCATCAGTGTACCATATGATGGTTCCAGAATGGAATTTTGGCTCTCCACTTTCCCATGTTGAATGATTCGTAAGAATGATTTTGTTCTTCTTTCAAAAGTTTTTTTTTGTTTCGGCATTACATTCGAGATTGTAGTGGCCATCTGTGACTCTGGTACATCATCCTGTATACGAAGGTGTCCGAGTCCAGCTCTTTGTTTAAATTGGCCAGGAAGAGTCAGCCTGATCGCACATGATGCAAGGGAAGGAAGCCTATCAGTGCCTCCATGGCTGCAGTAGGGAAAGTATGCATTGCCCCTGTGATCGCTAGGCATGCAAGCCTTTGTAATCTTTGCAATTTATTTTGTGCAGTCAGTCCTTTGTTCCACCTTTGGTCACCAAACAAGTTAGGCAAAGGTGATTATAGGTCTGACTACAGTTATGTATAGCCAGTTGGTCATTTTTGGTTTACGCCCCATTGTTTTGCCAAGCATATTCCGACATGTCCATAGGGCCATCATTCCTTTGTCCACGACCCTTTTAAGGTGTGAATTCCATGTAAGTTTTTGGTCTATAATTACTCCCAGATATTTGACTTCAGTGGAGGGGTTTATGGTTATTCCACCAATCTTGGGAGCTACATTGTTCATCCTCCTTTTTCTAGTGAAAGGCACTATAACTGTTTTGCTTGGATTGATGTTCAGTTCTCTTTCTAAACAACAATTATAAGCAAGATTAAAGGCATGTTGCACGAGCTCCATTAGAACCTCTATGTGCTTGCCTCTAATGATAATTAGAAGGTGGTTAGCGTATTTTTGCAACTCAAATCCTGATTCGCTAAGTTTGGTGAGGAGGTCATCAACCACCATGGTCCACAAAAGGAGTGATAGCACCCTTCCCTGGGAGCATCCCCTCACAGCCCCCGTAGTGATTGTCTCCTCTCTCAGTCCAGCGGTAATACTTCTCTTCCCCAAAATTATCTTTATCTATGCAATCGTTGAAGGCTTAACACCTTGGGCGGCAGCGGCTTCTTCCATTGTTGCATGCAAGGTGTTGTCGAATGCGCCCTGTATATCCAGGAAAGCTCATACTGCCACTTCCTTGTATTCTAACTCTCCCTCCATCTTGGATACCAAGCTGTTTAGGCCGCTAACTGTTGATTCACCAGATTGGTAAGCCCATTGATTAGGGTGAATTTCTTTTTCTATTGAAGTTTTTACCCCCTTATGTGGCAGTCAATCACCATTTTCATTGTTTTTAATAGGAATGATGTTAAACTTATAGATAGATTTGATCTGGGGTCAGACATAGAACGTCTTCCCGTCTTAGGGATGAAAATCACACTTACACTCCCCCACAGCTGGGGAATATATCCAAGGGTATAACTTGCCCTAAAGACATTCACCAGCAGTGGAAGTAGACTCTCCAATCCTTGTTGAAGCGAGACTGGGAATATACTATCCCCTCCAGGACATATATACTAGCCAAAAGAGTTTATTGCCCATTCTACTTTATCCGGGTAGAAGATTCTGCGAAACAGACTCTCAACCAATTTGTCAGGTCTTCCACCTCCCCACTCCTCTAACTCCTCTCCGTTCTCAACTATTTCGTTGTGCGGAAAGTGTTGAGACCTTGGTCAGAACTACGGGAAAATGGGCAGCAGGATGTCCATCAAAGTCCATACCCTTGATTCTCATCTTTCTAAATTTATGGGAAACATGGGGGAATACTCAGAGGAGCAAAGCGAGCAATTTCACCAGGATATTCTGGACTTTGAACACCGCTACCAAGGATTATATAACGAAAACATGATTTGAAACTATATTTGGAGGTTGATTTGTGAAAGCATCTTACCGTATAAACGTAAATCTAGAAAAATGTCTCACTGTCTAAATGCAATTTTGTCGCTGCTGTGTTATTAAAACTAAGAAATAGAATAAATGCTACTTTTAAGTTATATGTCGTTTTTTCTATTTTGTGCAACTGAGAATCGTTTTATTCACCAATATTTTATATCGTAATTGGTGAATTTGTGAAATATCCATTTTTTTTATCTTGGTCCACAAAAGGAGTGATAGCACCCTTCCCTGGGAGCATCCCCTCACAACCCCCATAGTGATTGTCTCCTCTCTCAGTCCAGCGGTAATGCTTCTCTTCCCCAAAATTATCTTTATCTATGCAATCGTTGAAGGCTTAACACCTTGGGCGGCAGCGGCTTCTTCCATTGTTGCATGCAAGGTGTTGTCGAATGCGCCCTGTATATCGAGGAAAGCTCATACTGCCACTTCCTTGTATTCTAACTCTCCCTCCATCTTGAATACCAAGCTGTTTAGGCCGCTAACTGTTGATTCACCAGATTGGTAAGCCCATTGATTAGGGTGAATTTCTTTTCCTATTGAAGTTTTTACCCCCTTATGTGGCAGTCAATCACCATTTTCATTGTTTTTAATAGGAATGATGTTAAACTTATAGATAGATTTGATCTGGGGTCAGACATAGAACGTCTTCCCGTCTTAGGGATGAAAATCACACTTACACTCCCCCACAGCTGGGGAATATATCCAAGGGTATAACTTGCCCTAAAGACATTCACCAGCAGTGGAAGTAGACTCTCCAATCCTTGTTGAAGCGAGACTGGGAATATACTATCCCCTCCAGGACATATATACTAGCCAAAAGAGTTTATTGCCCATTCTACTTTATCCGGGTAGAAGATTCTGCGAAACAGACTCTCAACCAATTTGTCAGGTCTTCCACCTCCCCACTCCTCTAACTCCTCTCCGTTCTCAACTATTTCGTTGTGCGGAAAGTGTTGAGACCTTGGTCACTAATTCGACGAGATGTGTCCATCAAAGTGTCCATCAAAGTGTCCATTAAAGTGTCGATCAAAGTGTCGATCAAAGTGGCGATCAAATTGTGGCGTATTAGAGTCCAACATGGCGAGGAATTTCACCAGGATATTCTGGACTTTGAACTCCGTTACCAAGGAGCATATAACAAATAGTTTGGAGACTATATTTGGAGGTTGATTTGTGAAAGCATCTTACCGTATAAACGTAAATCTAGAAAAATATCTCACTTCTAAATATTTTGAGGTCTCTGTTGTATAAACTAAGAATAAATAAATGCTACTTTTAAGTTATATGTCGTTTTTTCTATTTTGTGCAACTGAGAATCGTTTTATTCACCAATATTTTATATTCGTAGTTGGAAAATTTTGTTGAAATATTCCATTTTTGGACATGGATTTCAAAAGTACTTTGAGAGGGAGAATATTAGTAGAATATGCATACCTTCTAGGTATAAGAAAATAAAAAATTACAGTTGTTGCCCAAAGACAAAAAATGTGCTACTTAGTGTTACAGGTACGTAGAAAACTAATCTTTATTGAAGACAACTATGATTTATCTACCCCAAGAAAGCCATTATGAATTCATATAGAACAAGGTACTGATACTCATCTTTCATATTTAGCCTCTCTCTAGCTCTTTGTCAGGTTTGTTAGGAGAACATTTAGAACTTCTTTAAATCATTTCATTTGGGCTTTCTCATTATAGGGATGCCGTTCTCACTTGCATAAAGAATGCATCACAAATCTGGAGTGGCTACACTAAAAGAGCTCTTCGTGACAAGTAGCTTCGTGTTTCGTGTTATCAGTCTCCTAGTTTCATTGACTATCTCCAATATATCTCAAGTCGGAGAGCTGTTGTATACTTCACTTTGTACATTCTCTATTATGAGGGAAACTGCTCTAAATACTCTAATCGAAAAGCTTCCTTTGAGCAGAGATTCTTTTACCCATTTTCTGCACACACAGGGTCATCTTTTCTCTGCCCCTAAAGTGACCTAAGTGTCCTTTTTCAAACCGTCGAGAAATAAGGCGAAGAGGCAAGGCCAAATAAAAAGAAAACAAACAACTGCTTCAATGTAGGTAATAGTAACAATCGCATGTGCAATATACATTTGTTTGCAAAATATTTTGGTCCGATGCGGAATGAATGTTTTTCTATTTTTGACTCTTCAAACTTGTATCTGGATGTAAATCTTTAGTTTATACGACTGTACACCATTTATATATATATATTATTATATGATAATAATATATAATAGAATTATATAATAAATAGACAACCATACTACTTTAGATAAGGGGAATATATATATATAATAATAATAGTTATTATATTATATATATAATAATATATATATATATATTAATATATATATAATATATATATATATACTTTATAATATATATATATATATTAAAAATATATATATTATATAATTATAATATATATATATATATAGTATAATATATATAATATATATAAATATATATAATATATAATATATAATATAATATATATTTATATAGTATATATATACATTACTAATATTATTATATATATATAAATATTATACTTATAATTATTATATAATATATTAATTGGTAACTTTTAGATTTGCTCTAATAAAAAAATCCAATAATCTTTATTGTATTTTTTAATAAAACAATATATTTTCAAATAACAAAAACTCTTTCATAAAAAATTTTACTATCTTCAAAACATTTGGCTCTCTTTATGCAACAGTTTTGTTTTAACTAGACAGTTTCCATACTTAAATATCTTTTTTATGGACTGAGCACCGTTTCTTTACGCTTCTGCCCGATCGTTAAAAGCTTGACCGGCAATGACCATCCGTGTCTTGAAAGTTAGGTCTTGGTGAATCACGAGTTTATCAATCTGAGGAATCAGAAATCAAGTCCATTCCTAAATCATTCCTAAGCTAGCGAAATGCGAATCTAGAGTAAAATCTAGAATTTATTCCAAGAAACTCGCATTTTCAGACTTCACGTATTAGAAGAACGATTGAAAGAGGGGATAGAAAGAGAATGGTTACCGAAAGGGATAGAGAAAGGGAAAAACTTTAACTCGGAAAAAGAGGGTTTCGGATAAGTGACGGATTAAAGAGAGAGGTACTTTTGGAAGAGGGTGGAGAACGAAAAAGGTATGCGGTTTTTTAAAAAGGTAGAGTAATGAAATGGTGACCACGGGAGGAAAAGGTAGTGAGAGGATGCGTTTTCGTCTTAGTAAGGCCTAACGCCCGGGGAAGGGGGCGAGTTGTATGGATCAGCATCAGTTTGTTGCGGCCTGTTACCGAAAAGCCAAAAAAAAAAGAATAAAGACAGTAAATTAAACAAAAAGTAGTATCGTATAGGCGCGAAAAATTATTAAGGATAGCAGGATTTTTCCTTTAAGAAGAAGTGATTTAACTTCAATACGTACTCGTGTGATAATCTTTTCATATTATCTGACATTCTTATATATATCATGGAATATGCAAATAAATGTGTATATTGATTTTTTCTTTTTTGCCTTTTAATTGTAAATCTTTTAATATAAAGGCAGCTTTAGAGATTAGTGAGATAGAAAAAGAATCTCTCACTTTAAACTTTTTCCACCTACTTGGATCAAAGGTAAAGAATTGTTCAAATACTTTAAATAATAAAATAATAATAATCTTTTGTAATAGTTTTATTGTTATTTAAAAATGTTAAAGATAGTTTGATGAAATATTGTATTGAAAATTTTATATTAACTGTTATCTCGTTCATTAACCACTTTTTGATAATATTATAATTAAATACTTTTGATTTATAAAAATGTGGAATTGTAATATCTGGAAGAACTTGATGGTGATTGATTAATGATAGTAATGAACATTTTTGTTGTTATATGATTGTCTTGATATGGAAATACGGACTAATGAATTTTTTAGGATTCCAGTTTAAGTACTCTTGATAAACTCTAGGATACTTGCTTGTATTTTCCCATTTTTTCTTTGACTTGCTTATACAGACTCCATGCTTTAGTAAGTGACTTCGGACTAGCTTTAGATTTGCGATATTTTTGTATTGGATGTTTTGAGGATTTGAAGGAGATAATAGATAACAACTCTCTGGATGTGTGCGTTTTATTAACCTAGACAATCTCGTTGGCGCTACCTGAATATCATGGATAACAGGATTGAAAACGTGCATGAGACTGTCTGATCCTTGCGCCATCAGGAATGCAATTTGAGGCTGGTGTCAACAAATACTATGAACTCATATCCCTAGAAGAAGTAAGGGTGAAAGGCCCAGTGTGCAGACTACAAAATTGGTAGGTTAAAAGTGATGTGGCCACTACTGTAATATCTTCAGTCGACGAACAGGAGTACAAATGAGACTCAGTACTAACCAGCCCGAACGGATTAATGATGAAGATTAGCGAAAAGAGCTACAAATAACGAATAAAGCACCTAGAGGAAGTGAGAAATTATACTATGGTTTATGCATCATAGTGACTCTTTATTATTATTATTATTTTAAAAGTGGATAAAGAGATGGTGATTCCTTTAGGTACAGTCTGTTATAGGAGGAGCTCCAACTACCAAATCGAAAAAAACCTTGCCAAGATGTTAAAAGTTGGAAAAAGTTCAAATGTAGATAATACCTGTGTATAAGTGACTGAAAAAGTTATTTCTCACGACAAAAGACAGATTTATGTTCACACTAAGTTTAAATTCAAATACTTACATAGATATTGATAGTGACTCCCAAATGGGAGTTAGGAGTAAGATGGGGTTTAATCGTGCCTTTACTAGTGTTTTTCGGAGTTTGTGGTAATGTTTCAATTATTGTATAAATTAATAATCAACAATAATAAAGGTGATTATGATAAAAATTTAAATAGAGAAAAACAGATATGTTATTTGTTTTCCAAAAAAAAAATACAAAACAAAATGTTTTGCAAGTATGAAGAAGTGACGAAAGGAAAAAAATTCCCCAATAGAAATAGCGCTAATTAGAAAAGAGTAAATCAATATCTTTAGAATCTGGGAAAGTAGAGTGTGGTAAAAATTGAATAAAGTAACAAAAGATAAATTTTTAGAAATAATCTATTTAAGATAGTATATAGAAAGATGATAATTAATGTATATTTAATAAAATTATTTTTTTTATGAAAATGTAATTGTTTTTTGTTTTTTTTTAAAGGCAAAATTATATAGAAAGAATAATTAAACAGAGAGAAAAAGATTAATAATTGCAAAGTTTTTAACTTAATAGATGACGGTTTCACTCAGAGGGAAGTTCTTATATAGGAAGATAACAAAGATGAAAGAGGAAAATAAGAAAATAAATGAAATATATATTTTTTTATCCATAAAATTTAAGTTACTTGGTACTAATGTAATGAAATTTCTGTTACTTATATTAATTTACTAAAATGATAAAAGTATAGAGTATAGAAGAATGAGAGATTCAATATTTAAGAGTGTAGAAAACCGGGTTTGTCATTGTTAATTTAGCTATATAGTAGTAAGTAGATTGAGATCTAGTGTTATAATGGTATGGGGAAACTGCGGAAAACTAGAAGGCCAGTGAGAACAGTAAATGTCTGCAAAGAAGAGGGAGAGAGGTGTGATGTTCAAAGAGTACAGTGCGTTTAGTAAATGTGTATATATTACATCGAGTATACGTATGACGTGTTGAATTTAGTTAAGGGGGACAAGAGAAAGGAGTTGAGGATAAAAGAAAAAAGTGCGAGCAGGTGGATGCACGGAATATAGACACTCCGAGAAAAGTCGAGGGGAAACAAAAATTGTCACTGAATTGGGGGGAATATCCGGAAAGGAACAGGGAATGCACTTGAGGGGAGAACAAATCAGGGATAGGGGATGAGTCGCTCCAAGGAGTGAGGGATTGAAAATGCTATGGCCCAATTGACCCGGCTTCATTTCTCCTCCAGTTCTTATCCCCATTCCTTTTCCCTTTCTCGCGCTTTATTCTCTTGAGCATAACAACCACACACACACATTGTTTTTAATATTTATATATATATCGTTTTTTACTTTTATTAATAATGAATTTGAATTTAGGACTAAGATTTCATAATAGTATTATTTAACATTATCATATTTGACGTAGCCCCGCGAATATTTTCAGGTGGTAAAAAAAACCGAAATTTTTTTGTTTTTAATCCCTAAATTTTAAAAGCCAGGAATAATTTTATTTAGTGAAAATTGTAAAAAAGTGTTTCTTTTTTTTTCCTTTTTTTATGAATTAAAAATAGAGTTGTTTGTACAATTATCAGGAATCCGTAATATTAGCTAAACCACGGGATTAAATATTATAGGATTATCAAAGGAGTAAGGAGTAAATCCTTA
Source organism: Trachelipus rathkii (assembly GCA_015478945.1). Classification (NCBI taxonomy): domain Eukaryota; kingdom Metazoa; phylum Arthropoda; class Malacostraca; order Isopoda; family Trachelipodidae; genus Trachelipus; species Trachelipus rathkii. The sequence continues at coordinate 47,366 of JABUQX010019803.1, forward strand.
TTGGTCAAAGACACGTGCAGGCCAACCACAGACAAGGTCACTTTGACCAAAGGTCACAAAAGGTCAGAAAAAGCGTTCAAAGGATCAAGAAGAAATCACCGAGTACGTAAGGTAAGGTCAAAAGGTAGCAGAAAAAAGTCAAAGGTAGAAAAGGGTCAAATTGCAATCGTAAATCTGAACAAAGAAGACAGAAAAATCAATCATTAGTAAATTTAATTTGCACCCTAAAGAACATTAAGAAACGTGTTTTTCTTGACCTAAAAAATAAAACTAGAAGAATTTTCATTTATAAAATCAAATTTGAATAATTTGATTTTGACTTACATTTGTAATAATTTTAAAAAATTATAATCTACTTTAATAAATTTTAAAAAACCACAAATTATAACAGAATAAAATTTGTTGGTATATAAAGTTGATTGATTATGACCAAACTTAGATAAAATATTAAATTAGAAGTAGAGACATTAGACAGACAATTAGTGAAAATAAGGTTTTTAATAAGTTTCTGAAAAACAAGTAGTCACCTCTGACCAAATAAGTTGGGAACCTTTGGACAGTATTTAAGAAACACAACTAACCGACTAGAAAAAAGGGGATATATGTTTCTTAATTAATTTAAATTACTACAGATATTAATAAATATATGAATTAAAAATAGAGCAGTGTCATAATTGAAAAGTGAAGTGTTAAAAGAAGAATTGATTTCCCTTAAAGCAAATAGACATAGGTATGATATTTTTTAAAATATTTTTAAAAGAGTGTTAAAATTTTAGTTGAAACTTTAAAATAATTTTGAAATACAAATATTTTTTCATTTAATCTATATCTTTTCCAAGTGATTTTAACGCAAATATTTTTATTTTCAAAACATGATAAAAATGCTTTAATAAATTTTGAAAACAAATTTATAATTTTACATTTAATTAATATCTAAAGTTGATTAAATTTTAATTATTTAAATTTAATAGTAAATTAACTTCAAACAGTTTATTAATAATAAAAATCGCACAAAACAATGTAATAAACTTTTTTATTGAATAGTTAATAAACTCTTTTGTTTTTATTTAAAATAGAAACTTTTGAATCATGTCCGCTTGGTTTCAGATAATAATGTCGTGTAAAAAGTTGAAAAAACGTTGAAACATTCAGAAAACTTTTGCTTTTTTTTGTTTTTGAAAACTTTGAAAAATGTTAAAAAACTTTGATTTTTTTTTGAAGAAACTTTCTAAAAACAAATTTTTTACACTTTAATTATATCTTTTTTAGCAACGTTGTTAAGTTAAGTTTTGTTGGTTAAAGAAACTTATAGTGATTTTAACGAATCAAAGAGGTTTCTGTTAAAAAGGATAAAAAGCTTAATATAATTATGAAATCCAATTTAAATTAATAATTTAATCATACTTAAATAAAACCTGCATACCCTCTTTTAACTTCATTTGCTTTTGTCCGTAGAAGTTAAAAGAAATTCGCTCTAATTCACATATAACACAGAAGATTTAAAACTTAGAGAGAAATAATTTGAGGGAAGGCAATTAAGGATATATTAATGAAGGGAATGAAGATCATGAATAGGTTTTTCCAGCAAAGAGTAGTGAGGAAGAAAACAGAAGAGAACTAAAGGAGCAAAACCAAATATATATTCCCATCACAAAAAGGAAAATAACTATTTTACCTCCAGTAAATCTACCTCCTTCTAACATTTGATACAATGCTGTATAAACTCAGAATCAGGAGAACAGCTTGGGTTAAGTGGAAGCAATCAACCAGGAAATAACAGGGAAAAATATCAGCAGAATACCTAAGGTGCTCGCAAAAGACGAATGTTGTTAGGACAAATACTTTTAATATATACATGTTAAATGCAACGGGAAGAGCCACTCCCCGCTTCAAAATAGAAAGAAAACTTACCCTTCCATGGAATGGAAATCCAAACAGAAATATTTTAAAAGTGTGAGAAGTTGGAGTTTTAGGGGAGCTGGGGAACAGAGCCAAAGCCAAGTGATTAACTATTTATATGAGAAAGGACAACCAATCAGAATCCGTGGGGGCCATCCCAAATATCCTTTAAGATTGCGAGCCACCCTCATACAGGCGCAGGACAACCCCTTCCTACAATGGCAAAAGCCTTGTTTACAATCCATCACCCCATATGGACCCCCTTGGGAGGAGGATATATAGGTCCAAACGCAATGCGTATTCCCCTTCCGAACTTCAGAATTGCCTAAAGAATAAAAAATTGGGATGGAAGAAACACAAAGGACCCAAGTTTGGGTAGCCATTAAAATTGAGATTAAATCATTTCGACGTTGCAGAGAAGATACGCACGTTATGGTCTATAAGGCTGAAAGAGAGAATGGGACTATGCTGAAGGAAACAAGGCTCTTGCTGATTTCACATCCGGAGGCCCGCCAGTGTGTGATTCGTGAGAAGATTGAATAGGCGTGTGCGTGAGGGTGTAAAGACCACTAAAGAAGACTCCGTTCTTCCAGACTTCCACCATTAGAAGGTTTTTCTCCAAACCAGACCAAAGCCCGAGGGCAACCAGAGTTGCTGTTTATGAGAGCAGGATTACGGAAATGAAATTTCAAAGGAGAGCCACATGTACTTCTTATGAATACTGTGGGAGACTGTGAGAAGAAATCTGCCTGTGGGGGAAGTAATCAGAAAAAGACTGCATTAGATATTTGAGGACTCCGGATTACTTGCGTTCAACAGATAAAGTATCTTAAAATTATGACTAAGATTTGTGGGAGAGAGTATGGAAAAGAGCTCAGGAGATCATAAGAACTTAGGAAAGATTGTTCTTGAAAGATATTAATCACAAACATTGCGAAACACGTGTCAAAAACAATTGCCAGAGTGAAAAATTGAATAAAGCTAGAAACATTTTGCAAGTCTTGTTGCTATATGAGTTTTGATGGCTTTAAAGGAATTTGTTTTGGAACTAAATTAGATGGAGATTATAAAGAGCTAAAGGAAAATCACTTACGTCAGGAAAATATACAGAGGAGGCTACTTGAACTGCAAGGAATAGAGGAAACTGAAGATGTAACGAGAAAAGCAATACCACAAAAGTCCTTCCATAATCAAGAAAAGCCTTTCTTAGGAAGAAAATAAAAAAAGAGAAATACTGATCTGAATATCTTTATCCAAAACCAAAGAGACAAAAACGATCTTTAAACTGATATGAAGAAGAAAAAAATAAGGGGAAGTGAAAATAGGTTAAGGAAGAAACATCTCCTAGCAAAGAGAGTAAAGGTCCATGACTGTATTGCCTAAAATGTGAGATTCTGTAGGAGGCATAACATCATTGCACCGCAGCGGCTGTAAGAAGTATAGAGAAAAGTACAAAACAATACTGCAGAGTAAATAGTAGAAAGAGATTGCCATGGCCGTCAGGAAGGTTCAGACGAATCTCAAAATGTAGAAAAAGAAATAGCCCATTGGTTCTAACCACCAATGAGAATAAGAAGAGAATAAAATATGAAAGGTAAATACCAAAAGAAATTTGGCTGACTCGCTGAACTCTGAAGATAGCTCCGGGCAATCATTAGTAAAAAGATAGTCGAACGGATAAAATGCTGTTCAGATAGCTCTCCAGGAAGCCAAACTCTGGAGTGACTAAACGGAAAACGAGAGGATGAGCGATAGAAGCTAAAACAGAAGAGAAAGGTACAGAGACCGCAAAGAAAAGACAAGCCAGAGTTCACTTGAGTTATAAATGTTCATCCCCAGCGGATTCGACAAGGAAACTGAAAGAATTAATATGTGTTAAAAATAAGTAGATGAGAGAAAGAAAGAGAGAAACGAACATTTCAACACCGATCTCTAAACAGGAAAAGGTAACTTTAGACGAAAATGAAGAACAGATTTAAAATGATAGGAAATTACAATTTATCATCTTTGTTAAAGTTAAAGGAAAAAATAACTTGAAATAGCTTAAAAGAAGAGAAGGTGATGGAGGTATAGTTAAACACTCATAGGACTTCTTGTGAGAATGTAGGAATATAGAGACCCCCGAAAAATTGGGGAGAGCTGGTCATTAATATTGACTTAGTACAATATTTTTGACGTCCAACCATAAATAGGAGGTACTCACGAACGGAGGCTCTGAAAGAGTTCAATGAGCAAAGACCTACTAGATTTAGAAGGAAGCACAACCTGTTTCGATAGTACGCTTAGGGATAAGAGATATCCAAAGGAAAAAATAAAGAAACGAGAAAGCGAGAAGGATTTTAAACGTGTTCTCATCTAAGAACGCTCGCATAGATAGTGTAGTAGCTTCAAGATTGGCGGATTAGGCCAACCTCGAAGAAGGATGTGATTCAACCTCCTATAGGAAGAAAGAGATTGATTGACTTCTAGGGCTACGAGCCTAACGGAGTAGAATTACCCGCAGTCCTACCTATTTTATGGATGCCTGAGAGAAACTGGAGATAGTCGGAGCTAAGGAATGAAAGTATGGATTTGAAGGAACTTGTACAAAAGTAATATATTAGACGCTCAAAGTCTAGCCGCCAGAAAACATATAACACACAGAGACCTAATGCATTCAGCAGCACTTGCAATAAATGCTGTAACGCGAAGGAAAGAAAAGAAAGGGGAATACACGGAAATTAGACACAAGTTAAAATCTTTGCACAGTTAGGAAGCTTCTTTCTCATGGACATCAAGAGGAGAACGCACAAAGCAGAGAGATAAAATGATAATAATCATAATGAAGATGAAAATACTTGATTAAATGATGTTTAGATTGCACAATGAAAGGATGGATATAGTTTAACCATGTAAGGCACACACTCGAATACAGCTAGAAATCAAATTGGAAATAGAACAACAAGACAATACATTAAATAGACGAAGCTGCAGAGTAAGAAATAGACACTACACAGGAGATGAAATAATAAATAGAAGGAAGCGTACCATTTCTTGAAAAGAGCCTACACAGAGATTAAGATAAAGGAAAGGACGTGCGCAAGTGGCGAATCGAGTTTTCGTAGGAGAATAAATATAGATAGAAAAGTGGCTTGAAGTAAAGTAAAGTTAAACAGAGAGTAGAAGTATCAGTTAGGAGACAATCTGAGAACGAGCGCTATACGAACATAGGAAGTATCAATTAAAATGAAAAAGAGGCTCAATTCCTGAAAGAAGGTCGCGTACAGAGACCAGCAGTATTATACTGAAAGGGCTGGGCATTTGAAGAAGAGCGCGGAACAGAGTAGTGTGGTCTTACTAAAAGGGTTCATTGAGAAGATCGTACGAAGTAGAAATAAAATAGAGAATTGCATTAGTTGTTCATATACAAAGAGGAACAAAGATGACAAAGATTACCAACAACTCTCCTCCAGTAGAGGATGAAGAGACCACCATAGTGATAGAAGACAGGAAAACGGAACGAGATCAGAAGATATGACAAACCAATATAGCTAGAAGTGTGAAATAGAAAAATTATAAGTCGGTTGGTAGGAAAGAATTCCCAACTTACTCAAGCATGGGACGGAAGAAGATTAAGCTGTTGTAGGGAAGTGCAGAGGACAGAGCTGAGAGATGTAGACAAAGAAGAGGATGATTGGCCAACACTGAAAAAGAAGATGATTAATATAACACTACTGCCTTTTTTCGTTAGGAGCCAATTAGTTAATAATTTATGCAAACTTCTGATGAAGAAAGGAGAGATGATATCGCCCAGTTAAGAGAAAACAATGAAGTAAGTTATGAATTAGAAGTTATATTAATAGTAAGTGACAAGCGCGGTTTATATATTTAAGAAGAATGACCAAGAATCTCCAGAGTTAATGTCATCCGATTTTGGAACTTATTGAAGAAGAAATTATTAATTAAAAGAGGCGTGCTATGTGATAGACTACAAGAGGGAATAAGCAGTTAGGAGTTAACGTAAACTATGGAGATAGTATAGTAACAGCTGGCTTCAGAAAATTATAATCAGAGTAAACGGCATGGAGAGATGAACAGATACAGCAAGAGGAGAAGCCCAGAAATTTACTGGTAAAGAGCCACAGAAAGTTCACAATGGATGTCACAGAAATGCCTGAGGCAGTAACAGGAAAAGATTCTCCATTGGATCTAGTGATTAATGGAATACGAAGGACGTTATCTGTTACTCTAGAAACGATGAGAATGCAGTTCCTGTGGTGGTGCACCAATACAAGAAGAAGTTTGAAATAGACTTATATTCCAGAACGCGTCACAAAGTCATTTTTAGAAAAAAACAGTACCGTCTTCGGCACATAATACGCAATCTGGAAGACATAGATATAAGTTTTACAGATGGCAGCTTATAAGAAGGATATATTAGATGAAAAGCAATGTAATTCAGGCAAACATAGTTCACCTCTGATTGGTAGTGGTGGCTCAATAAAAGAGAAGATCGATGAGTACATAAACCAATATTCTGTATATTGAACAAATGATAAAGGCATCTGAGACTCCAATTTCAGGGCGTACCAGGAATGATAGAATAAAGAAACAAGCACACTGCCACTTGCTAATAGAGCGAGATATATCTCGTCCCTAGGGAAGAGCGTAAACAAAGGTGACGAATTATCTTTAACTGAGCTGTGGAGCTTGATATGTAGATAGTAAGAGGAATGACCTAATCATTCCCTCGATAGTCAGAGGAGAGAAAGAGAACACAGAATTAATGGCTTTCCGTACTAGGAAAGAGATTTTACTTGCCCAACCGTAGGAGTTAAATGTAAGATTTGGAGGACACCGGTCAAATGAGCCCCAATGATAAGCCTTTAATGACTAGGGACCTAATGCTAAAAAGTCCGTTGAACCAGATTTATTAGAGACTTATTGCCCAGATGAGAGTGTATCTAGATGATGTCTTAATCATGGGTAAAAATAAGGCAGAACTTTTTAGTGAAAAAAGCTTAAAGATGAAGGGTGGATTTTACTGCATGATTTAGAGGAAGAATAAAGTTAAGAGTTAATGAGGATTAGACCAAATGTCAGATGAATCTAACAAAAGAACTATTCAGTCATTTAATATGTAGGTAATTTAAATATTAAGGAGGAAGAGACGGTAATTTCACCATAGAGGATCAGACAGAAGGACTGGAGAAAAGTACAAGACCATGGAAAAAGAGTAAATTCGGTCCAACTCAACAAGTTGTAAGGAAACACAATCCTTATTCAGGATTTTTCTCGGTATTTTCGCTTATTTGAATATAGAATACCGCACAATAATTGCACTAATGCAGAAAACGCGGGGATTATAATTAGGGCCTAATAATCAAGAAAAAAGAGCAAATGATACAGTTTGAAGTGGAGAGGAGAGAACACCAAAAAGAGAACATCTAAAATGAAAGCTACTTCAAAGGGAGACGAGAATGCCGTGAGCTAAAACGGCGCGCTTCCTCACTCAGTTACTTACCCAAAATTAAGAATCAGAAGCACATTATAATATATAAAGAAGATTTAAAGATAATAGTAAATATAGAGGAAGGAGAGGAGTTCTCTTTACCAAAAGTGAATGCAATGCGGCAAAGAGAAGGCGCGTCGGTTCGTGTTTGGTTCAGGATAGTGAGTTAACCAGGAACGGCCAGTGAACTCAACTATGGAGCTGAATTATAGAAAAAGAGGAATGTTTGGGCGTGTACGTCATCAGCTAGCAGTAAAGTTTGAAAGAAAATACGCGGGAATGAATGATGGTAATTAAAGTCCCGTAATCACCGATATTAGTAAAGACTGATAATCAACCTCTTGCTTTATAAATTTTAAACGCAAAACAAAACGAACAAACGAGGACGCGTTAGCCCGGTTGGAAACTGATTCTGAATAAAAGGAGAAAAGTTCTCATTATTCGCCAACTATAATAAATAGATAAAGACGGGAGAAAAAACGAAAATGATTACCGGCAACTGGACTATATTTGAGTAGGGCACCCATGCAAAAGCCGACTCAAAATGTTTATTTCTTTAGAGGAGAAAAGAAACCGATGCTACCAAGAGAATAGAGTGTGATCTATCATGTAAACGAACAGAACCTGTCTAAGTAGGAAAAGAGAAGATAGAACACCATAGATTGAAAGAGATACACTATTAGAGGTGGAGAAAGAGCCCTAAAGGGAAATCCAAGGACTTAATCGCGACCACATTTTCCATAAGTTAAGAAACGTGACTGTAGTGTACCTTACTGCAAGCGTAGAAAGCGAAACACTTAGTGATCAGTACAAGAGTAACAGAAGCAATGATCTACTCAGTTATAGATCATTGCCGTTCTTCACTCTGAGTGGGCATGCGAGGATCAGACAAAAAGGGACTGAAAAACGAGAAGACAGTTAGAGAGAATACGTTTTTAACACTCAATTAGATGATATAACAAGCTTAGGTGAAGGAGAGAGTAACTGGGTTCTCAGGTAAAGCGTGTCACCTGTAAGCTAAGGATAATAAGATCAATAAGACCTCCAAAAGCTGAAAATCAACAGATGGCCTCTTCCTTATACTCCGTTTTCTAGAATACATGTGGATAGTATAGGTAATATAGGTATAGACCACTTCCAACAATGTTCAATTTCAGGAGCCAAAAAACGCGATTATAACAACGCTCCCTTACAGAGGAATGATATAAATGACTTGGCACTATAAAGATAACTAGCAGATAGTAGTCGGCAATGTCCAGAAACACAGAACGAGAAGACCACAAGGAAAACTAGGCGCGGAGCTTTACAGAAGAAGAGTAGAATAATCGTCGGACAATTCAGAAAGAAAAAAACAACGCATGAGCAAAATACTTGTCCAGCTGTCGAGATAAACAGGTGCAAACCCAAGGTAATGTAATAAATGAACATAATCAACTTGCTACGTTAACGAAAGAGACGTTAATAGTAAAGCTATTGGAGAAGATGTAAAAAGGTCTAAATATGTTCCGTATACGCAGTTTAAATACGCAGAACCAAAATTCTGGTCATTTTATTAATTTACCTCCGTCATCTTGTCGATAGAAGAGCAGATATGCAATAGAGTAATTGGGAGTGATCAAGAGTGAAATACTTATCTTTTGCTCAAGAGAAGTAAGCACATTAATATACTTTCGTATATAATAGAAGTTCAAATGTGAGAATCTTCTCGCAGCAATTCGTCCTGCAGATGATGGATTATAAAGAGATGCTTCCCTACGAGAATGACGAATAGAAGAGGCTAAGTATATGTAACTCTCCATTTACAATAAATCGGAAAATAAGAAAACCTATTATTCTTTCCATTTCAAGAGGTAGATGTCGTAGTGGAAAGAATGGAAGCAGTAAGAAAGACTAATCCAGGCTAAGAGATAAAGAGTCTAATGAGAAATGAAAAAGAGAAACCATTTAAAAGCTATGGGAAACAGCAGAACATACACGAAGAACTATTCGTCCACGACAAAGGAGTAATTGAAATGGCGATTAATGTTTGATATAAGCTTAAGCCTAATGTAAAGAAACACAGATAATCAAGTTCTAATAGAACAAGAATAAGATATAAAGAGTCCTGATTGTAATTGTTAGATACACAATTAAAGAGCCATAATAATGACTTATGCTTTCTTGGATGTTGAATATATCTAAAGCAAAAATAATATTTCCGGTTTCATGCCTAGGATAAGTGTAAGAGATTAATTCCGAGTAGTAAGGAGAATAAAGAAGAGAAAGGAGAGTCTCACTTTTTACATTTATAGATAAATGAATGAGATTTGAGAATTCCAGATATATGCAATAATCTTAAGAAACAATGGGAATTACCCCCCCCTCGCAAAGAAGTTACACAACCTTAACAGAGAAAAAAGAATCAAATATGCAGGACAACCCACCGTAAGCAAAGAACCGCCAACGTCGACATTCGGTACAAGGCCTTGACATGATTCAAGAATCTCCAGCAACCAATGCTATCCTTCTTTGGGACATCCACGAACCCGACCTGTTATGAATTTTTATGGATGAACAAGAGAATGTTGAAACAAAAGTATGAACCTAGTGAATCAGATAGGAATTCAACACAAAGCACAAAAAGAATAGCATAAATAGTGAGTTGCAGTTTAAAATAAGATGCATTATATATCAAAGATCGAGGGGGAAAGAAATACTGATTGAAGTTTACCACCTGATCGAAAATAGATAAGATAGAAAAATAACAAAGTTTGCCAGTCCGAAAGTCAGTCATCCTTTAATGGCTACGCAAAACGCAATCAGACAAGAAAGAAATATCACAGGTAATAAATAGTAGCTACGAATTTTAACTACTTATATCGATCGTCAACAATAAGCCTCCTAAGGCGTTAAATAACACATACCATATTAAGTAAGATTACTTTAATTTTAATCGCACACCATAAACACACACCATTTTAGAAGGTTCAAGTGAAAATATTGCAAGTATTGTATGTGTTTAAAAGAGAATATTGTGTTAAACGGTTAAATGATACCGTGTGTGTTATCTTGTGTTAGTTATATATAAAATATATAGTGGTTAGGACGTAGAAGTTTGCCAGTTAGTTAGGTATTAGGGTATATATATTATATTATATATTATATATTGGTATATATATTATAATGTGTATATTGTATTATGTAAATATAGTATTATATATTATCTGCTTTATAGGGGTGTTGTTCGTAGTTAATGTAACTAAGTATATATATATGCTAGATATGATTATAAATGTGATTGGGTTAATTTAGTGGAATATATATTTATATATATGGTATATATTGAATACTAGCATATTAATATATTTAGTTTGTAGAACTGATTATATAGGTACTAGTATAATGATAAGGGGTGTATGATATATATATATATTGGACTTATGGATATTATTTTCAGAAAATATGTGGAGTCCTGTACTATACCTTTACCAAACATTTAATGTACAAAAATGGTTTTAACAAATTATTTGAATTTTTTTTTGTTAATAGTAGTGCAGAGGGGTGTCACCCCCGATTTTTATAAAAATCTCAGGATGTACTCTAAAAAAAATAATAATGAATAATGAAAATAAAAATCTTTGGCCTGTTTAGGATAAAAAGTTACAGCCTCTCAAAGTTTGAATTTTTCCATAGGATTTTCTTATGAAAAAAAAAAAAATAAAATAAAAATCAGGATATATATATATATATTCTAAAAAAAATAATAATGAAGCTTAAAAAAAATGAAAATGATTTAAGTCTTTAAGAAATGTATTGATAATATGAAACAAATTTTGAATGTGTTTTTCTTCCATTCACAACCAGAATGAATTGTTATGATTTTCATAATGTTATTTTTTATATTTTTATTGAAACTATAAACTTAAAATACGAAAATCAATAAAAAAAAATTTAAATAATTTGTTGATACCATTTTAGTACATTAAATGTTTATAGTTTTAATACAGTATTTGTGTTTTAATGAGACTAAATGACACTCCACAATTACCTAAATGAATCTCCCTTTGGAAAGTTAATTATAGAGGTAACTTGCCATATCTTTGGGAGAGATGCTGGAATTCATTTCTTAATCCCTTCACTTGGTAGACTTACGGTACCCCTGGATGAAATAAATACATTAGGTTTCTTCTTAGTCAAATGCTAGATCGATCGAGCTTCTAGCAACCCCAATTTCCATATCTCCTATGGGAAAATAATCTCTATAGAGGAGAAGGTGTAAGGATTTTGTAATATTAGAATATGGAACTTTTTTAATTTTGTATAAATGCTTTTTATTTTTTTTTTTCAGAGCCGAATAATTTTATAAGTATGCTGAATCAACATATACATAAAAATTATAAATTTGCCTATTATTTTTATAACAATGCAAAGACTTTCAAACTAATTCAATATAATAAAGTTTATACTTCAAATGTTTTCACCATTCAGAGAAGATTTTATCATTTGTGCCAAAGATTAGACAACCAATTATATTTTTCATCTTCAAAGTTGGCTCAAAGGTTCAGTATACATAATCAAAATAATTCATGTGTTCAAATACGATATTTGTCATTTTCTTGGCTGGAAGGCCTAGCAGTAACTCAGTCCAAGTATTTTCAATCTTTATCACAATCAGAAATTGTTTTGAAAACAATGGATACACTTCAGTATGTGCATGATACAACACATTTACCATGGTGGCTGTCAATTGTTATAACAACAGTTTTTATACGTTCTATCATAACATTGCCATTAGCTGTATTTCAGATGAGTGATTAAAGCCTTTATTTAATAACATTTAGTTTTTTTTATATTCTCACTGAACTTTTTTTTTTTTAAATGGAAAAATATATATATATATATATATATATTATATACTATATATACAGGTATTTAAGTTTGTATTATGATATTATATGATTATATTATTTATAGTATATTATATATAGTTTTTATTATTGATATATATTGTATATGATAATATATATATATAAATATTTTGAGTGGTTGTAGTATTAATTTTTTCTGAGTAAAAAGTTCTTATAAACAGTTGTAAGTATCATCTTGTAAATTGATACGTCAATACAGCTATTTTGAATTGGTGTGTAAAAAGCTATTATGAGAGGCATTGAGGAACAATAAATGAAAGATTTGTTTGTTGGATGTTTGAGTGATAATTTTTTTTTTTTTACAGTTCATATTGTTCAATTTTTTTTACCTCCAGGCATCAACCTCAATATATATACCTTGCAACTTTTGTTAATATTATGTGTTGCCCTTCTGGCATTCTTTTATATGTTCAGCCCTATCCATACTGTGTGTGATAAATTCGTCTTTTGTTGTGTACTTTGCTTTTCATCCATATCCACAAACCAAAATCAAAAGGAGATAGGTCTCGAAATCTTGATGGCCAGTGAAAATTCCATCTTTCCAGGAAATTCTAGTTTAGATATTTTGTCACCTAACAGTTATAATTAACAGGAGCTCTGTTGTGCTGAAAGAATGTTCGAATCCTAGTAGCCAAGGAAATTCCTTCACTAGTAATAGAAGTTTTGCTTTGCAGAATTTGTAGGTAATGACTCCTGAAAGATGATTTGTTGAGACACCAGACTCAAACAACTGATTGTCAATCATGTAGCACCACATTTACACAAACGATCTTGCAGTTGTTACAATCATGGGAGAAAGTAGCTTTTACAGTGAAACAGTATGTAAAGAATTAATCAGGGACTAGCATTTACCCATTGATAAAATTCAAATTAACAGGATTTTTTTTTCTGGTTGAGGAAGGTCCACCTAATGTTCACCTTTTTACTGTGTGGAACATCCGATATATGTAGAAATGTTTTGGATGCTTGTAATTAGACCATGGTTACTTTACCCACAGTTTGTGTATGTGCATGCTCAGAAGAAATATGACTGCTGGTAAAAGCACCAGTTTCAAACGGGTTGGAGTAAAAATTAGTAAACCCTTTGAAACTGGTAATTTGCATTTGGAACCGTCGACAGTAATTTCTGCAAGCAGCAGCACTTTTATTGGAAAAATTAAAAATGAATGCCATAGCTATAACCTTATTCATCATGTATAAAAATGTGTTGCATTCTTAACAATACTTCAAAAACCTACTTCTTATTTCATCTCGTCTATTTTCAAGTGCTTCATGCACTCATTTGAAACATCTACACCTTTGCAGCCTCTGACAAAGTAGACGTGTTTATATGAACTCTCTTACTTGGAGTAATCTATATCCCACCACAACTCAACCACCCATAATAATATTTTATTCGTCTTGAAATGCATTGTATATTAAAACTAGAATTTACTTTCGCATTTTCTTAAATCACAATTCATGTAACTATAATTATAGTATCAAAATTTTTATTATTATTATTTCTTCCTATTTCTTTCTTTCTTTATTCTAATTCCTTCTCTTCCCACTAGATTTGGGATAGTGGCGCATAACATGCACAGAAAATAGATAGTTAAGTAGAAGAGCATGACATAAGTCGAAAGGAAAGCCCCCCCCCCACCACCACCACCATCCTCTCTATATCCTTAAGTGAGAGCTCTTATGGGTGGGGCTTTCCTTTCGCCTTGCGTCATACACTTTTTTTTTTTATTATTATTATTATTTATTGATTACTTAATTATTTTTATTATTATTATTATTATTATTATTATTATTATTATTATTATTAAATTAGATTGATAGCAGGAAGAATAGAAAAGAATTTTCAGAAACTTTTCAAATTTTTCCCAAATGACTGCGATATATATATATAATATATATATATATATTATATATATTATATATTATATATATATATATTTTATAATATATATAGTATATATATTTATATATTATATATATATATATATATATATATATATATATATATAATAAGTATATATATATATATAATATTATATATATTATATATATATTTAGTATATAATATATATTATATAATAATATAATTATATATATATATATATACTATATTGTCTGACGCGCTGGGTTTTCCATGAGGGTATGTTTTTACCTGTGTTAGTATGTAAACATAGTGAAACTATGTCTGAATAACAGGTATATGATCAAAGTACAAAGTGTTCAGATGGACAATCTTATGGCGTGTTAGTTATGTCTTTGAATATTATGATTAAAATTGAGCAATGAATGCATTGGGGAGTTTGGTGTGAAGAAAGGTATAAATGGCAGTACATCGAGATGGCTTGATCATATGGAGAGGATGGATGATAGGCTCCAATTGTTAAGCAGAGTTAAATGGGTGATAGTCTGGGAATTCGACCAGGCGGGGAACCGAGGAAAAAGTGATTGAGTAATTTAAAAAATAATGCAGAAGGAAAGGAAATGTGATTTGGCAGAGGCGAGAAGAATGTGCGATAAAGAGTATGGATAGGGTTTTGTGAGGCGTTAGGTTATGGGCTTTGCCCAGGGGATAACCCTACACGTGACAAATTCACAGTGAGTTTGTTTGCAGGTCTCGGAACCTTAGGTGGATTTTTCTGAATATCAGGAGTTTTTTCACTGGGGGTATAAAAGGGGATGTAAAAGGGGTGGGGGGAGGCTTCTTTCAACT
Source organism: Trachelipus rathkii (assembly GCA_015478945.1). NCBI lineage: Eukaryota > Metazoa > Arthropoda > Malacostraca > Isopoda > Trachelipodidae > Trachelipus > Trachelipus rathkii. The sequence continues at coordinate 62,376 of JABUQX010019803.1, forward strand.
TTCAGTCCTATATAAGTCATTTTCTGTTCATGGGTCATGCGTGCACCTCACCCTCAATTCATCTGGCGGATATTAAGGGATATATATATATTCCGTATATAACTATAGTATATAATATATATAATATATAATTATATATTATATATATAACTATAATATATATATAAAACATAATATATATATATAATATATATATATATATATTATATATAGTATATATATATATATTATATTAATATACTATATGATACAATATATACTATATATACCATCAGGATATGTGAGTATATTTAACAATAATTATGTAACTTTTTCATATTAATACTTATTTTTTAAAAAAAATTTTACTTATGGAATGTACTCTAACTTGTGGTGTATTGTGACACTAAACTTCTTTCAGAGTCCGGAGAGTATCAAACATTTCAAAGATTTTCAGTCATAGTATCATTTGAAAGGAATTCCCAGCTGTTCGATGTTACGAAACTTGAAAATCCAGCAGGAAAAATTCAAGCTGAAGCAATTCTTGACGTTTTTTATGAATGGAAAATTGCTAGTAACTTTAAGGCCTCATGTTTTTGAAATTTTATGATCCTAACTTTGGTAATATTTATTCAAAGTACAAATTTTAATTTTCAATTATGTGAGCTTTATATTTTGAGTTTGACGCCCAGATACGATAATTAATAACAAATATTTAAAGTTGATATATTAAAAATTTGTCGAGATTGTTAAATAAACTACTAAAACTAAGAGCTCACTAAATCTGCTTCTATAATATATAATTATATTAACAAATGCAATAAAATAAAAAATAACAACCTTAAAATAACAAAACTCCTTATAGGTTCCTAGGATTATCAGTTTGTGTATAGTTAGTAATATATAGTATATAATATTATATAAATATTAATATATATTATATCTATATATAATATAATTATTTAATAATAATATATATATATAATATATATTATATATAATATATTATATACAATTATATATTAGTATATATAATATATATCATATTATATATATATAATATATATTATATATATATAATATACTATATATATATTATATCTATATATATACATGATAATTATATAATATATATATAATTGAAATTCATAATATATCCGGTAATTATATATAAAAAAATTTTATATTATATATGAAATTTTATATATTATATTATAAATGCTATACAGAAATATATAATAATATATATATATATATATATACTATATAATATTATATATATCTATATATATATATATATTATATATATAATTATATCTATCTATATATTATATATATATATATTATATTATATATTTACTATTATATATATTATATTTATTTATTTATTATTATTTATTATTATTATTATTATATTATTATTATTATTATTATTATTATTATTTAAAGTATTTCAAGCACATGATGAAAGTAGTAGAAGAACATGATGCAAGTCCCCTTTATGCCCCCAAATGAGAACTCGTCGCAGTCAGAAAAATCCACCCTAGAGGTTTCACGAGACTGCGACGAACCCTCACTGTGGTATCTCATCAATGTGGAGTTCATCCCCTAGGAAACGCCCACAACCAAACCTCGCCATTCACTCTTGCCATTCAGGATCCCATGCACTCGATCATGTAAAATCGCAGGTAAAGACATGGAACACCTGATAGGAGTAGGAGAAGGGATGCCAGAATCGTCCAGAGTGGAATTAGATAAAAAAGTAGGCCGAAGAGTCAAGCCTTTTCAGGAGTATTAGCAACAGTTTCATCAGAGTGAATAAGAGGAGGAAAGGCAGAAGTTATGAAATGTTTTTGGCAAGAGTACAGAAATTTTTATCAATAGGAGAACCAAGGAGGTCAGCGTACTTTTTAGTTTAGTGAAAGCACGCTTGGCCTGTCTAATAATATCCCTACCAGATTCCGAGCAGAATGAAAATTAATGAGTGATAGGAGAACGAGAGCTTTTCCATGCCCTATAATCATTGTCTGTCCTGAACCACGGATTTTGAGGAGAAAAAGACTTAGTTGTAGTTGAAAAAGGAATGAACTTGTTCATCCCATCAACAATCACGCTCCTCACCTTTTCTGCAGAGGCCAAAGAGTCCCCAGAATCAAAATGGAATTCTCTCCAAGAGTAGCTAGCAAAGAAGCTGCGCAATATCCCCCTATTAAGGAGTCGGAAAATGCATTTAGGGCATGGAGAAGCTGCTGGAGAGAGAAGTGTTATAATTAAGAGCTACAAGATTATGGTCGTTGTTACTGATAGGTGGGAAAGCGATGCATTTGTGACAAGAACGAGTAGTGGTAAAACATATATCGAGTGTGTTCAAGAAATGGCTTGAAAGATCTGGGTTGTGGGTAGGTTCCTTAATCATCTATTCCAGATCGTTGAGAATGCTGAATGTTTTGGCCTCCTTCTCTCCTGTATCATTATGAAGTCAACTAAGTAGAGGACCTCGGCATTTGAATGAAAAGAAGTAACAGTCTTGTGAGAAATAGTAACGTATTTAAAGAAAACTGGAAAATCTGTTCTATTAGGAGGTAAGTGAGCAAGATAATAATGAGTAGTATGTAGTAGTAGTAGTAGTAGTAGTAGTAGTAGTAGTAGTAGTAGGAGGAGGAGGAAAGATCCTAAGCCATAGAATATCGTAGTTAGGAGATTCAAGATTTTCGAGAAGTGTTACAGGAGTATAAACACAGACTCCAACATTTAGCCGGAAATTATGAAAAAAGGTGTAGTTAGAGATAAGTTTATTAGAGAAAGAATCCTTGGATAGCTTTGTCTCAGACAGAGGTAAGACGTTAGGTTGAGAGTTAGATAAGTGACTCCACAGATTCGAAGTTAGCGTCTAGGCCACTGACGTTGTCGAAGTTAGTAGAGAATCTTAATCCACGCTCAGCCCCAGGTCTGCTCAATCCAGACATTTCAACAACCACGCATGCACAGTTATACACACCCAATAACAAGACACAAACAATTCGTACTCCACATAGAGGTTAAACTAAAATGGTTAAAAACTAAAAAAGCAATTGAACTAATACTTAATATATAGAAACTAATTAATAGTAAAATTTTTAAAAGCTAACTTTTAATTCTGTTCAAAGATGAAATAATATAGGTTACTTGATTGGAATTAATTTTTATAATTTCAAATATTAGGGGCCTGTATTTAATTCTAAGAGAAATGTTTTTAAAAAAACTAACGATAAAATATAAGACCCGAGTAAGAAATATACATATTTCAAAGAAGTCGAACATTTCTTTTGAAACTTAAAAATAAACTTACTATATCTATATTAATGAAAATTAAAGCTATAAAAACCTCTATTCATTTAACTAACAATGTTAAAAATATTAAAAATCAAACTAACTACTAAAACTCAGACGGCAAATTTTTTTTAGCTGGAATCTCTCAAATCTGTGCAGATGGATAAACATCTAAACCATTGACATATGAAAAAAACATAAATAAATGTACAGGACATTTAAATTAAAACTTGAGAAAACAGAACAATTAAAAACCATCTCAATGTAACTTTCAGTTTATTCTCTTCATTTACCTTTCTTCAAGCCACACCAATTCCCTAATGCGTCATAATCATTTATCAATTCTTCACAACCTAACATGGCCCTAAGATTTGTCCATGTGAACACATTGTACTTAGATCTATACCTCTAATTGCATACCATTGTTTCATTACTATACATTACACAGGGTTAAGTATGCTATAATGCAAAACCCTAATGCACTCAAGTGACTTAGTCCCTTTACATCCACTCAACGATTCTAATTGCACCTAGCTCAGCCTTCCTACTAATTTACAACTTTCTACTACACTCTGCATCATCCGTTTCTTTTTCATCCAACAATATTCCTGAAATATTGGACACTACAGATACTGTTTCGTGTGATCACCATCAAACATTTACTTCGAACATCTGATCGCTCACAACTACCATAAACTTTACTTCTTATCTATGATTTGCTTCAAACTCCTCTTTTTACACAAACTGCCAAACCCCTCTAACCAAGTCCCCCAAACTCCAGATTTGCCACAGCAAAATCAAATCAATCTGCATCTCGCATACATAATGCAAGCACCCTCCCTTCTATTCCATTCTCCCATCATTCAACACCTTCCCTGCCATCCCTGCCTCTAATTCTTTTGAAATCCCATCATAATAGCACATGAATAACAAGGAAACATAAACACAAGTCCCTGCCTCCCCTCTATAATTTACCAAATCACTTTCAACTCTAATTTATTCTTACGCACGCTTCACTACCGTATATAACTGTTTAATTCATTCAGAAAGCCACATACCAACACATATTATCACTTAAAAGATACACCTGCCATAGAGGCTTTCCTGATTAATATTGCAAAACTGTGCAGAGCCATAAAATCTAAATACATGTTATTTTTGCTCTCTATTAGGTTAATAATTGTTTTTATATACAAAATTTTGATTAAACAAAACAGCCACTTCTAAATGCGCCTTGTTCTTCGCCAATGCACCCTCAGTCTACTCGATTGCACTCTTCCCAATCAGTTACTTCAGAACAAACACATCATTTAAAACTAATAGCGAAATTTATATAATTTTATTTCTTAACATTATAGTAATTATAAGTTCCTCTTTCGTAACCCTTTGTGAAGTCTGGCCTTTCTTTAAACGCTTTGTTTACACAACTCCCATATCCACAATCACAATCTCTCTTACATTCTTGATCATTTTACCATAATTCCATCTATATCTGCTGATTTACAATTCATCAACTTTCTGACCTCTAAATCACTACTTCTCCTTATTAATTATTCAACCTATAATAAATGGTTTAAACCACAAACCCACACACATACACTATCACCTTCTTTATCACTTGCCAATGTATTGCAGATTTTCGAAGTGTTCTCTCCCCACTCTCCTCACATCCATTTCTTCAGTTACGAAAGCATCCCTATTCATTATTCTTGAAGAAATCCCCTTACTCATTATTGAACCTTTCTCGTTTCCAAAAGAGCTTCTACATTCCTTGCAAGTCCCCATTCAATCCTTCCTTCAAAAAATTTGGACGTTTTTACAAATCAAAGTTTTGCAACTTCCTTTTTTCCTCCTTTTAATAATATATAACAACTTTCTTTTGAGACTCATCATTGTCTTTAGTGCACATTCCACATGATAAAAGTTTTTTACTTTAAACTCTTGCATTACCGTTCTTATCCACCATTCACTATTGACATTTCTTACTTCCTACTTTAGCACAACAACATAACTTCTCTTACACTACTAACCAGGGTTGGCACGATTGCATACCAAGATTTGTTTTCAATTTAATCTTGTCGACATTTAACTTGATTTATTTGCAGTTCTCTTAATCCTTGCTTTATTTATTTTGCGTCCACTTAATAATTTCACTCTTAATTCTCCCATTTCCTTCCTTATCTCTTTTTTCCTCTCATCCAAGCCCCCACTTCAATTAATCTTACCATAAAACACAAATGACCTGATTAATTTAATCCCAACCTCCCCACTTGATTCATACATCCAACACAATACTTCAAACATCTCTTCTAAGGTTAGTATCAAAACTATTCACTTTTCCCATCGATACTGCTAGTATTACTTATGAATACTCTTGGTGTTTGAAGACATATTACTCATAACACAATCTTCTCAACACAATATCAATCACGTCTAACATTTTCATTTTCTCCCGACACTCCAAAACTACCTGTTAATGCCATCCCTTTTTCGATCACTATCCAACCATATAGGTCTCCCAACACAATCAATCTGAAGTAACACCCCTATCAAAACATATTCAGATTATCCCAGAGAAATCCACTCACTGCCTCAACCATACCGTATGGACATATGCTCTACAACCACACCTACCTTGGACTTTTCAATTAAATTACCCAATTAGATTCAAATACTCACACAACAAAATCCATCTTAGCTCTGTGCCATATGTACTCATCAGAATCGCACTGCTTATTCCTCTCCAATCCAGCTACACATTTTTCATGCCCACACCACTTCCTTCATTTTTCGTCACAGCAAGCAAATATACATTACCTTTCTAGATACATCCATCACTCTCTCCTCTTCTCATCATTTTCCTCTGACATTTCATGTACCAATACGATTTCATAAATTTTCGCCGAAAGACAGAAGGTACTACGGTATCACGTATCTCTCCGAGCGTTCTATTAAGTCAATTCTGGCAAGATGATATAAGTGTAGTGTATTGCGAACCAACTACGCACTGTCCCTTATGTCCCTTCTACGACATGCAGAACCACACTGGGTGGAATTCTCTATGCTCCACAACAACAGGGATATAGGGAAGGTGATGTCTGTGTAGTGTCTTATTAATATGTTCTTTATGGTCTAGCAAACCGGAGGCTTTATGTCCAGTTTGATGAGTGTCGCAATGAAACGCCCAAGAGGCGAAATCATTGACCCTGAATGCCTGGAATATTCCAATCTAAACCAATATGCCCAGTAGAGGCACTCTCTGCTGTCTGTCCTATTTAAGTCGTCCTCTACGACACGCCAAAACATTACCGGTATGGGTAGTTCTTTCGGCATCCTACTATAGATATTGCCCCGACGCGCAGGAGGGTTGGTAACATTCGCCCGACTCTCATACGAAGGAGGCTGGTTCAATTGCTGCCGCGTAGCAGTTGGATTGTTATCTACCTGGGGCGAGAATTAAAATTCGACTGCGAACACGTATGGTAGCATCAGATTTCGCCTTTAAAAAGTTGCAGCAAATAATTGGTCTTTTATTTCAACTCTGAAAAGTGGCTCACAGCAGGTTAAAAGGCAAATTTATATATATTATATATATACCTATAATTATATAATATATATTATATATATATATAATAATAATATATATATATATATATTAGTATAATTTATATATATACATATATATATATATTATATATTATATATATTATATTATATACTATATAGTAATTATAGTTCCTTTCTTTGCTCTTTCTTCACCTCCTCTTTGCCTCTAAGATTGGGTAAGGTGCTCGTACAAGCATCGAAAAGAAAGCAGTTAGAGAAATACAAACGTCGAAAGAAGCCCAGCCTTAACGCCCCCTTCTGTACATTTATATGAGAACTCGTCACAGTCAGGAAAATCCACCCTAGAGCATCTATAGACTCACACCGACGGACCTCCTATGGAAATCGTCAATGTAGGTCATCCCCTGGGCCCGGTGGCCACAACCATGCCCCATCACAAAACCCCGCCATTTACTCTTCTCTCTATAATGCACTTTTATTCTCGCCTGCCAAACTCACTTTCCTCCTTCATACATTCGTTCCCGACCTCAATCACTTCTCTTCGTCTTCCCAGCCCGGTCGGTCCCAAACACTAACGTCACTATACATCCGCTTAAACCAACGACTTTCCCATTCATTTTTCCCACATGACGCCAAACCATCTCACATACTTTCATTTATTCGCTCATTTACCCTTTCTTACACCACATCACCTCTAATACGTTCATTCCTCACTTTATTAATTCTTTCACACCTAGCATGCCCCTAAATTGCCATTTCTGAAACAGCAACTTTAATCTATACTTTCTTATCCACAGACCATAGTCCTCCGGCAATACAATAACTCAGTACAACATACTCATGTAATAGACTCTAGCGCACTCAAGACTTGTCCTTACGATCACAACGGATTTAATTTGCACCACCCACCTTCCGTCTGCACAACTATTCCTACTACACTCGCTCATCGTTCCGTTCCGTTCAACACATACCCTAAATATTTATAAACTCATACACTTGCTCCAGCTGCTCATCATCTTAACATAACTTCACACGAGACTGCTCACAACCAAAAACCTTACTCTTATCTACTTTTAATTTTTCCAACTCCTCCTTTTACATACCCTCTGCCAAATCTCTCCACCAATCCTCTCAAATCTCTTCAGATTCGACACAGAACCAAATCATCCGCATACACTAGGTAGGGCACCCTCACCCTCTCCATTCCATCATTCTACACACATTTCTTGCTCATCCCCACCCAGAATTCTTTTATAACCCCATCTACAATATACACATTGAATAACAAGGAGACATAACACAACCTGTCTCACTCGCGCATTAATCCTAACCAAATCACATTGACACCATTTCATTTATTTCTTACAACGCTTCACATCGTCATACCATACTTTGTTTCTCATTCAGAAGCCAGCCGACCGACACATATATCGACTAATCCTGCCATACAGTGCTTCCTTTAACTCATCATCACGCCCTGTTGTAATCATAAAACCTAAAATAATTTAATTCTTTCTTCTCCTTCATTTTCGTCATCCCATTTGTTTCAATGTGATTTGATCCACACACTCGCTCTATACTACTTCTAAACGCACCTGTTTCTTCACCAATGCCAGTCCTCAGTCTACTTCGACGCATCTTTTCGACCTAAAATACCAGCATATCACCTTCCCTACAACACTCCACATAAATATAATATAATATACTATATAATATAACTATATAATATAATATGTATATATAATATATATATAATATATATATATATATATATTATAATATATATATATATATATTCATATATATATCTATTATCTATAATATTATATATATATATAACATATATATTATATACTATATATAATATATATATTTATATTATTATATATATATATATATATATAATATATTATATATATATATATTACTAATATATATAATAATATATATATATATATATCATATATATAATATATATATTATAATTAATTAAATTAGTTACCTCTTTATAGGATAAGCACTTAAAAGGTGTTTTAATATATTATATAATATTATATATATATTATATAATATATATATATATATATTATATATATATATATATATATTATAATAGATTATAATAGTATATATTAATTATATTATATAATATATACTATATTAAGTATAATATAATTATATATATTATATATAATATATATATATATATATATATAGTATATTACTACTTAATGTGCAGTATTTCTGCTTTAGGCTCGAAAAGCGTGACAGGATTGTAATAAAAGGAAAACTGTCACCTTGTTAAAACCACATACTTTGTTCACCTTCAAATTCATGTGGGGTGATTTATCATGCTGCTTTCAGGAATATGGCAACAATGATGCCCTTTTGATACACGTTAATGTATTTTATAGTTATTACTTATGTATTATTATTTATTATTATTAAAGTTACTTATTATTATTAATATTATTATTATTATTATGTTCTTGTTTATTATTATTGAATTTATTATTATTCATTATTTTATTATTATGTATTATTGAGTTATTATTTAATTGAGTGTTGTAGGGAAGATATCATCTGGTAATTTTGTTGAAAGAAAAGTGCGTGCGTCGAGTACTGAGGGACTTGATTGGTGAAGACAAGTGCGTTTTAGAAGGTAAGGTGGTGTGGATCAATCTTAGTACATGAGGGCAAATGATTGAGAAATGTGAAAAAGAAGAATAAATTGATTTAGGTTTTATGGATTTGCAACAGGGTTATAATAGGATTAATAGTAACAGTTCTGTGGCAGTGATATCTGGGTGTCTGTATCAATAAGCTTATGAATTGGAATTAAAAGTATGCATGACGATAGAGAAGCGTGTGTAAGAATGAATGGAGTCGAGTGATTGGTTTTATAATTATCTAATATTCGGCGTGCAGGCAGGGATGGTGTTTATTCCTCCTTGGTATTCAATTTGGATATATGATGGTGTTATGAAGAATTAGAGGTAGTGGTGACAGATGAAGGTGTTAGAATGATGGAGAATGGAAGGAGAGTGGGGATTCCATACCATTATATGGGTGATTTGTTTGTGTGGCGATTTGAAAGAGTTTGTAGAGATTAGTAGAGGGATTTGGCAAGGTGTGTAAAATAGGAGTTTGAAAGTAAAATGTACATAGAGTAAAGTATGGTTTTATATATTATTATAAATCATATATATATATATATATATATATATATATATTATTATATATATATATATATATATATATATATATATATATCTATATATATATACATATAGTATATATATATATAGTATATTATATATAAATATATATATATTATTATCTATATATATATATATATTATATTATATATGAAAGAATTAGAGGGGTGGCAGGGAAAGGTGGTGTTAGAAGATGGAGAATGGAGATGAGTGAGGGTGCCTACCTATTATATGGGAGTGATTTGTTCTCGTTGTGGTGAATCTGAAAGAGTTTGAGAGGATGGTAGCGAGATTTGGCACGGTGTGTAAATGGAGGGGCTTGGAAAGTAAACGTAGATAAGATAGGTTGATTGTTGTGAGTGAGTGACAAGTCCTCAGTGTGAGTATTGATGCGTGTAGCTAGCTGGAACAAGTGCTCTGAGTTTTAAATATTCTAGTGATGTTGATGAGAAGGGAACGGATGAATGCAGTGTATAGGAAAGTTGTGAATTGCAGGTGAAGGTGCTGGTGCAATTAAATTCGTTGGTGAATGTAAAGGACTAATCTTGAGTGCGCTAGGGTCCGTTTGCATGAGGGTATGGTTGTTACCTGTGTTATTTGTATAGTAGTGGACTAATGGTCTGGAATAAGAAGTAGATCTAAGTTCAATGTTCAGAATGGACATCTTAGGGGCATTGCGAGGTGTTTGAGAGAATAGATAAAGTGAGGAATGAACAGTATTAGAGAGTTGTGGTGGTGTGAAGAAAGGAGTAAATGAAGAATAAATGAAAGTAAATGTTGAATGGTGTTGGTCATCGTGGAAAGATGAATGAAAGATCTGTTGGTGTAAGCGATGTTATAAATAAGTGGGGGGGCGGACGAGTGTGTGGAACCGACGGCTGGGAGAGAAGAGAAGTGGGATTGGTGGTGAACGAATGTCTGAAGGATAGAGAAAATGTGAGTTTGGCAAGGCGAGAATAAGGTGCATGAAGGAGAGAATTGGCGCGGTTTTTATGTGGGTTAATGGTGTGGCCCACCATGGGCCAAGGGGATGAAGCCTTACATTAGGATTACGATATGAGTGGCCGTCGTGTCCTAATGAAGCTCTAGGGTGGATTCTGTCTTTGACGAGTTCGTTCACTTACTTAATGGGTACATGAGGGGGGCGGTAAGGCTGGGCTTTCCTTTCGACTTTTGTCGTATTCTTCTTCTACTGCTTTCTTTTCCGATGCATGAACGCCCTTACCCCAGTCTTGGGGCATAAGAGGAAGATAAAGAAAGAAAGAAAGATATATATATACTATTTATATATTTATATATATTTATAATTATATATTATAATATATATATACTTATTATATATATATATAATTATATATAATATATAATATATATATATCTACATATAATATATATAAATATATACTATATAATATCAAAACTTCCACTGTTCTTAATATTCCTAGGATTTCCTTTTTTTCCGTGATTGCAAATGAGAATTATCCCACATTATTTTCTCTCGAAACAAGCTTCTAACATGGTTGTGTTTTCTGATGCGCCTTCGTTACACTACTCACTAACCCTGCTGGCTTGCTCTCATAGGGCTGTTAGCTTTGTATGGAGTTTGCATCACATACTGCTCTAGTAATAAGGTGTGAGCGTAAGGCTTTTTCTATTTTAACGCTCCTTCTCTTCAGTTCTAATACTCTCTTCATAACGACCGAACGTTGCGTCACTCTTCTTATATTAAATCGGTTACAGTAAGACACTGCTTTCTCTGAACTATGGCACTCCCTACTCTGTAGGAGGATGGCTCGTCTGTGACTCTTTAAACTTACAGTCTTATCGTCTTATCCATTTTACTGTCTAACGCTCTCGACTTACCGATAATGTGTTCAATCTTTCATCGTACCCCCACTGGTAAAGTCTGAGCACACTTCAAACGTGTATCGGGATATGGAGGCTTTAGATTCTGGTTTCCCCCCCCCCCCCAAACGGTGCAATTTGATAGCATTGATCTATGGGTGGAGAAAAAAATATATAGGGTTCTATATAATTTCATGCCAATTTTGATTGTATTCATATATCAGATTAATTACACAGTATATATGTGTCTAAAATAGAACTCCTTCATTAACCGCAATGGCACTATTATTTTGTAACTTATTAAATCGCTACAATTTACTTCATGAATAGTTTATTTATGAAAGCTCTTCAGTTTATTAAATAATGTAGAACTTCCCCTTCAAGTATCTTTATAATTTAAACGCAGGCACTCAGCAAACAGAGAAGTTTCAAAAGTTTTGCAAAGATTTAAAAGTAAACTCAAAAAGCATTAAAAGTTACTAAAAGAAGTATATGTCAGTTACCCCAAAGCTTAGGAAAGTAACGTGACCGCAATTTTTTCTAGAGAAGTTCGAAATAGCCCCAGGTTCAAGGAGAGATGAGTTCGTGTAAATATATATTTCTTTTAAGAATGAATACTATAAAAATGAAACTGAAGAAAGTTTATAGTATAACTTAGTTACAGTTACAAGGGCGAACGCAAATCAGATGTAGAGAGTTTTCTTTTAAGAAGAGTAGAAGACTAAGGATATTTTTTGCGGTTTGAACTGCCCATTTCTATATATGAAAAAAAGATTTTATTGAGATTTTTGTTTATTTATAAACTAAATTTAAAATAATATATTTTTTCATAACACTTATCTATTGTTTTGTAAATTATATAACATAATCATACATTTCTTTATATTTACAGAAGCTCAAATCTTATTTATGGAACTGAGTCACGGTGGGTTCGGATGGTTGCCCAACTTAACCGAAGTTGATCATTCTCTTATACTTCCAGTGGTAATGTGTATCTGCAATATACTAATTGTTGATGTAAGTTAATGAAGATTTTCAAATGATAGTAATTTTGAGAAAAAAAACAAAACAATCGTTTTTCATACACCAAACTATTATCGGTCATTGTATGCTAGCGTTGCCCTTTTCATAGGTCCGTTATTCACACATTTATCTTTTCTTTTTCAAGTATTTTTATATGTTGGGTTGGGTTATCTTAGGTTGTGACCAATCCTGAGGTTAGCCTCATCCTACCTGCTTTAAAATTTCTCAAACTCGTATGGTGTCCTCTACATTATAAACAAAATTTGTAATTGTCATATGTAATGTTTTGTTAAAAATATTATGCTGTCATTTCACAAAAGCAGTTACCGTAAAAAATATGCATAAAATCTCTCCATATTTATTAATTATGGTAACTCCTAATTTTTCAATTTTAATTAGTCTGTATATGTACTCGATACTTTTAATTAAAACTACGTGAAACATATTTCTTAAGAAAATTAACATATTTTCGTTCCATTTCCATTATTTTTTTACTAGTACATTTGTGTTAACCATTATTATTCAAATTATGATTTAGGAAATGAAAATTAATTTTTGTAATTTATTCGGTTTTTAAATTTACAATTAAGAACTTATCCCGTGTCGAAAGGAATTTATTTTATAGATACTTCAACATGCTTAAAAAATAAAAATATCCATTTCTCTCCAGATAAATACTATGAAAAGGAAAACTAGTACACGACTAAAATTTATTCCCTATTTCTTCAAATCAGTAAGCATCGTTTTGTTACCTGTTGCAGCCAACGTACCTGGAGTAAGTGCCAACGAATACTTTATTAGCAATATATGAATAGGTATACTTTTTAAATACCTAATTTCAATTGTAATTCTCTCTCTATTTCAACAGTGTTTAGTGTTGTATTGGACAACTTCAAGTTTTTATGGTTTGGTTCAGAATTTACTTTTGAGGCACCCGAGAGTTCGGAGAGCTTTTAGAATTCCACAAACTCCGTCAGAATCAGAAACTCCTTATCGGGACTTGAAAGAATCTCTACAGAAAACATATTTATTTAAAAAAGAAAAATAAGTCCATTATACAAAAAAAAGCATTAATGTATATATTTATTAAATAGATTATTATTTCTTGAAAACTATATTTATTAAATAAACTTAAATGTAGTAGTGTGGCTTCTTCACTGTTACCCCATATTCTGCCAGAACTGTAGACAGATCCTCCATTGTCAGGGTATAGCGCTTGTCTTTTCCCTTTGACTTTCCTTGCTGTGAACCACGGATTTTGCAATGTTGTAGTGCATCATTAGCAATGTCAGATATAAACTTCTGGGCAGCAATTGATATGAGGCGAACTCTGAAAATTGTAAAGATTATAAATTCTAAAATATTGTAAACTGGTTTGTTTATATTTATTTGTAACACTTATTTTGCATAATCACTTACAATCGTCCATCAGCGGCATCAAATCCAGCACTGTTAAGATAATAGCAAGTAACTGCATCAGGTATCTGAAAATAAAAAAAGTCGAGAAACGTCAAATTACTTGAAAATGTGTATTAAGACCCTCAACCTAAAATCCATACCTAAATTCTTAATTTTTTTTTTTTTTATTTATTTTTTAGTTTATGGCAGCTACTTTACCCACTGGTTTTATCCCAAAACGATCTCGCTATTCTAAATCTTTTGCTGCTTCTCCATCCTATTTGTTTTGGTATATAGTTGCCTATAACGGCTAATTTCTTCATCCTCATTCAGACCTATTATGATTTAACTCCAGGATGGCCTCTAGCAATCTTCTCCCCTTACAGGAATCCCCATTATCTTTATTCCCATATACTATCGTGAACATGAGATTTTCTGAATATCCTTAAAGTGGGAAACTTTCACAGTATGCCATGTTTTCACTGCCATTGGGGTTTCAAATCTCACTTCAACTTATGCGCCTTTCATCATCCCTATCAGTTTAACGGTGGAGCGATTTATTCCTCTAACAATGGTTGTCTATCAATGGTTTTTTTCTCCAATTCTCTCATAAAGTTGTCTCTGTTCATTCAGTGGGTTGGCAATATAAACACCCCCCCCCAAAAAAAAAAAAAAAAAAAAAATAAAAATTATATATATATATATATATTTATATATATATATTATATATAATAATATATATATAATATATATTAAAAAGATAAAACATTATATTCAGTCTATGAGAACCATATTTATATATATATATATATTATATATAATATAATTATAATATGTATATATATATATTATATATATATATAACATACATTATAATATATTATATATATATATATACATACATATATATATATATATATATATTATACATACAATATTATAATATATATATATATATATATATATATATTATATACTGATATACTATAAATTAATTATGAGTATAATATATATATATATATATATATAGGAGTATATATATATATAATTACAGATATATTTGTATAGTATATTGCCTAATATCAATATATTTGTTGAAATGTCTAACTATTAGTTATTGTATATATAATATATATAATATATCTTCGCTAGTTTTTATGTAAAAAATACGTATTAATTTGGAATTCCATGTTAATTTTGAGTTAACTTAAATCTCAGAACTCCTCAGACCATTGACAATGCAATTTTAACATGCAAGTGGAATATCTGATTTGCATTAAATGTACTAAAAAAAAATTAATTACATACGAAACTATGTCGAGAAATATGAAAATAAAAATTATGAAAACAAAATCTTCTTTACAAAGGTGCATAAATTTTTTTTTAAATATACATCATATTCTGTTGAATATCTGCAATATATATTGCATAACTGGAAAGAATAGTGGCAGAAGGAGCATGACGCAAAGTCGAAAACAAAGCCCCCCTTTACCGGTAGTAGCTTATAACTATAAAGGTGAAACTCTTCGGCAGTCAGAAAAATACATCCCTTGGGCTTCACGGAGACGCGTACTGACCTCACTGTGCATCTCGTCAATTAGGTGCTTTCAATCCCTGGCGAGACCTCCAAACCATGCTCCCTACACAAAACCATGCTTACTCAATTAATGCACCCTTCGTCTCTGGCCTCCGCAAACTCGCACTCCTCTCCAGGTATTTCCTTTACTTGACTCAATCCACGTTTGTCTTCAGTCTCCAGCGGTCGAGTTCAACACACTTGCCCTTAACAATTTGCTTGATTAAGGTAGAGTTTCAATCCATTGCCTTTCCATATCTAAAAAAAAAGTTCGCAGATAAAACTGAAAAGTGTGGACGCTCGAATTTGCAACGTTATGCTTAAATTTTATTTGATCAAATTTATTGTAAAGTTAAAAGTTGCAAACTCTCGCGTTCACACACATGTATATACAGGGCAGGCATATAATGTCCGGGAAGGACCTTTACCCTCAAGTACGGGGCGGAACATCCCTCCTTTTTTTGGTAATCTTTGTCTTATATACGGCATAATCCTTCTCTTGGATGTTAATCATTACTAATTTTTGTTCTGACTTTTTATCAAATTCTTCGTACATTTTTCGTACCTTTTCATCCAATATTTATCATAGTATTTTAACTCTGACACTTGTTTCAGTCGCTTACTCATCAAACTTTAAGCTTCACAACCTCGGACCCTCACATCACTACCAAAAAGCGTTTAGCTCTTACTACATTTACTTCTCAACCCGACTTCACACATTCTTCCAACTCCTTCATATTCGTCATAACAGAAACGAAATCATCCGCATAATAATAAGTAGGGCACCTCCACTCTCTTCCAATTCTCTATCATTCTAAGACCTTCCCGCCTCGCCACCCTAACTCTAATCTCTTTCATAACGCCCAATCATATTACAAATTGAATAACCAAGGAGTAATAACACATCTCCTGCTTCACACTCCGCTATTATATTAAATCAATCACTTTCACTCCATTTATTCTTACACAACTGTCACTATCGTCATACATTACTTTTGATCCATTGCATAAGCTTCCACCACCACTCATATAACTACACCTGCCATAGAGCTCCCTAATAATCATATCATCACTGTTGCAAATCATAAAACTAAATACAATTTACTTCTTTTCTCTTCCATTTTTCTCAATCATTGTTTCAATGTAAAGATTGATTCTCACACATCCTCTACCATGCCGTTTAAAGCATGGGCCCCCATGGGCCCAGGCCCAGGGCGGCAAATTATTGCTAGACCTGAACAGCCTACGTGCTTTGGCTGATACATACATAAGTGCATCGGTTCTGATAATTTATTCAAGAATTAAAAAGTTAAATAATTGAGTTTTCAGAGGTAGATCATTATTTATTGTTTTAAACAAATAGGTAACTTAGCAGTTTTGATATTAATGGATGGTCGAAAAAGGTTGAGCGGCGCAAAATACCGTAAAATAGCAGAAGAGAAGAGGGGAAAGGAAAATGAAGTGTTTAGTAGACTCATTCTTTATCACAAAGACAAATGAATCTGTCGTGAGTGCGGATGAATCTGAAGTAATTTCAAAAGTCATTGATGATAACGATAACAATTAATCGTGGATTAATGAATCGTGAAACATATGCATCGACTTCTTACGTTACTGTCGAGAATAGTGACCAGATAGACGAAGCACAAGACAAAGAAATCTTTATACCAAGCGATGATCCATTTTATTGGAAGGTTAGTGAAGCCACGCGAGACTACTTCGCAAAAACTGGGATTAATCAAAATTCAGAAATAGATTTTTTTAATTCTAAGAGAATTTATCCAGATAAAAGTAGATTATTAACAAAATCCTTGTTTGAACGAAAACTTTTGAATAGAGATTGTTGGTGAACGTACTTTTAGTGTACTTCTTAAAGTAAGGATCGTCTTTTGTGTCGCGGGTAAATTTTGGAGCGGTTGTGGTATCTCAGTTATGTAAAGAAGATTGTTAAATGATGGAAGCATCAATACAAAGTTGTACGAACATGATAATTCCGTTCGCGACATTACGTGATTGTATGTTGATGCTGAAGAGAATATAAGTAATTCATTATGTAGAGCTGACAAGCAGCTGCTCTCTCAATAGAAAAAGTAAAATATTGGAGAAATGATCTACAAAGAGTTATTGCTGTGTATTAGAAACTTTCCTCAACTGGGTTACCATTCCGATGCGATGATGAAATAGCCGGCTCTGTTCGAAATGGAAATTTTAGTGATGTGTTCCTGGAACTATTGCAGAATTTACTTGTTTTTACAAAATACCTATTCTCAATTCAAAATTCTGGAAAGGAAGCCACTTCTTATTTTATCACAAGCACTTGAGAAGAACTTATCCAAATTAGATGGCTAGAAAGTATAGTGAATAGTAAAGAATTTCATAGAAAGTATGTATTTTCTTGAATTATTTGGTTGATTCACTCAGACATTACCATAAAGATCAGCTGAGCTTTATCACCAGATATGTTAGCAAAAGGTACGCCTAAAAAGCGCTTTTTAGGATTTATTCAAAATCCTGGTTAATAGAAGTAAAGAACTAGCGGAAACGGTGATGATTTTTCTCTCAAAGCAAAGGAATTAGACATAAGCGTTGTGTCGGGTCAAACGTATTTAATTGCAATATGTCAGGAAATTTCATGTTCGCGTCATTCTCCCGTTTAATTTATGGGATCTAGAGCTGTCACATGTTTGTAAACAGGCGGTTTTTTTTTTACTTGCTTCAGTCTTTATATATTTTTTCTCGGGCTCTACCTCGTTGGGGTATCTTAAGACATCTTTTCTCAAAGAATACTACGTGTCAAACACTATGTGGGCCAGTGGTCAGCTTGAGCAGAGTTTGTAGAAATCTAAACAAAGTTTCGGAATCTATGTTAAGCTTTAAACTCTATATCTGATATAAAAATGAGAGACCAGTCATTCAGCATGAGGCAAAGAATTTGAAAAAAATGAGTTCCTATGAAATACCTGCTTTATGTCTGTAATTATGGGAACCCAAATACTGAAAATTGTGATTCTGTAATTAAAATTGCAATCTGAAAATATGGATGTGGCCACCGTTATTAATTTGTATAACTCTCTGGGTAACTTAGATAATGAAATGAGAAGTTCATTTCAGAAATTAGAAATTGTGCAAAGAAAAAAATTGAAAATCTGCCTTTAGCAAAAAGACATTAAGAATGTATCTAAACTAAGATCTGAGACAGAAGAAATTACATATATGCCTGTCTTCAAGCAAGCTCAATAACTATAGTTTAGATAAACGTCAAAGAATTAAAGAGGGACGATTTTCGGTACCCCGAATTTCTCAGAAAAGTTTTTATTCTTATCAATCTCACCAGAAACGACCCAGAGACATTCATAAATCATCTACATATTAATAAAATGCTACGATCGACTTTAGAAATTTTAGGAGCAGAAGCTTATTTAAAATGTTTGCTTTAGAAGAGAGTAATGCAAGTCAGAAAACCTTGTCTCAATAAACAAATAATGTTATATAACCAAAACTTCATGATTATATATCCAAATCTTAAATTGCTTTAAATTATCTTTTTATTGTACTCCTGCGACAACTGCTCAGCTGAAAAGTATCATTCTCCAATACTTAAGAGGTTAAAAATTATCTCCAGTTCGTCCCAGTCCAACATTGCGTTAGTCATTCTTGCTGTACTTTGCTATTGAAATATTTCAAACCGTAAAATTAGATTACAAATATTATTGACAAATTTGCTACGAAAAGGCAAGACGAATACCTGTAATGAATCATTAATTTACTTGTAAAATAGCAATAACTTAAGTATCTAATATATATATAACCTTATCCTACTAGTTTAATATTCTTATAATATATTATGGATAGATATCTATTTACTACTATATTATATGTATATATAAATATATTATATATATATATATTTTGATGACAGGGAGTGGTCATGCCTTGTCACTGTGTGATAGTGACAATGCATCTTCATCGCTGCAGTTGTATTTTATGTTCTTGTTTTTTCAGAACTATCAAACCTGAAATATTGTTTTATATGATAAATCTATATTTATAATCTATAATATAAGATACAAATTTATTATTCTATCATTGATGTCACATCATTTTATAGACTGTATCAAGGTGACTTATTGTTTAATTCAGAAATTGTAATCAGTCAAGATACAAGAGGGTGTCCTATAATTCTACTAGGGTGCTCAATAATTACTCCATATAATACAAGATATAAACAAAATATTCTACATATATATCATACAACATTCATTGTTTTCAACACATACTTATCTTGCTCTATCTTTTCTAAATGTTAATATTAACATTTATATATAAACTACATAAAAAAACTGGCACTGTCCACATATGCTCTAACTTAAATCATCAGCCAGCAAAGTCATAGTGGATATAAAAAAGGTAAGAGCTTTGCATCTTTTCTCACTATTAATATAAATATATAAATATATATTAAAATTAGTTAATTTCTTGGTAACTTAGGGTTTAATATAAAACTACCTAAATATTGATTCAATAGCAGCAGAATACGCTAAGGTTTATCATTTTGCGCAACTCTGCTATGTCTTCATTGTAAGTATGTAAAAATAAGATAAAACATTATGGGAACGAAGATATAGAAGATGTAAAGGGAACAGAGGCGAGAATGATTGGTAAGTGTCCTGTATTTTCAGGATTAGAAAGAGATTATGAAAGATGGAGAAGAAGAGTGAGTGACTGGGTGGAATTGAATGAGGATATAAAAAGGAAGGGATTAATAATAAGATTGCATCTAGAAGGAGAGGCTGAAGAGTTAACCAAAAACCTCAGTACGAAAGAACTAACTAGAGAGAAAGGAGTGGATTTGATATTAGAGGCACTTGATAGTAGATATAAGATCGATAAAAGAGTTAACGATTTAACAGTGTATTAGATGTACTAAAGATTGGTAGATGGTTGGAGAAGAGAGTGTTAAAGGAATATGTATAAGATATGCTAAGTGATGGTAGCAACATGTTTATGGAATGAGTGAGTGGGCGATCAGATGTGAAAGGAGCAACATTTTGTTTGTACACTTCCATGTGAAACATGGCAAGAAACGATTATAATAGGGGTTGTGGAGAAGCGGAGAGCTAGAATTTGACATATATTAAAAGCTAATTGCTACGTGTGTTCGAAGAGAGAAAGAATGAGCATGAAAGAACTGAAATAAAAGAGAGAGAAGATGAAGGAAAATATGTGGTTAGACAGGGGTAGACAGGAAATGAGTCAAAGTACAGGAGCTGTATACAAGAAGGGAAGAGAAGAACCAAAAGGAGAAACACTATATTGTTATAAATGTGGTGGTAGAGGACATATGGGTTGGCAATGTCAGGCAAAAGGCGGTTTGAGATGTTTTAATTGTTTCCAAGATGGACATTTCGCGAGTGAGTGTCAGGAAGAAAAGTTGTGTTTGAAATGTGGGAGAAAGGGCCATGAGGCCAAGAAGTGCCTAACTCGGGATGAAAATATTAAGAAATGTATGTACTGTCGCAAATGTGGATTTGAAGAAGACATCCTTTAATGGGATTAGGTACGGGAGAATTGCAAATAGGATATGTAGTTATTATAGACTATCGATCTTATATCTACTATCAAGTGCCTCCAATATCAAATCCACTCCTTTCTCTCTAGTTAGTTCAGTAATTGGAAGAGAATGACTAGAAGAAATATTACGAAATCTAAACAAAAGTGAATTAGAGAGGATAAGAGAGAGTGCAAAGAGAATAGAAAAGACTTATAGTTTTGGGGGTTCTGATTATAAGGGGGAGAAAAGACTACAAATACCTGTAGATCTTACAGGAAAAAGGGGGGAAACCATCATTTATATAACAACAGATTACATTAACGATTTACACGATAAAGATATTCCATGGTTGATAGGAAGAAAAACATTACAAAAAACTGGGCAATAATGATTACTTATCAAGGCATATACACATATAATTTATTAGAGGGACTTAAGGAAGTTTAGCGAGTAAAGGACAGGTAGATGATAGCAGTCATGATACGATCTACCATTCGATACATACGTAGATACTAGTGCGTGGCTTGAGGGGTGATGAACCCTAATGAGTGGATAGCGTAATCAAGTGAAAAACAATGAGGTACATTATTATCTCAGAATAACACAACATATATGAATCGTAGTAGTTTGATCTAAGTAGAATAAAAGTTTTTGGAGAATACTATACGGAGGAACTGATCGACATTAGGAATTATCTTTACGGCAGTAAATAAACAAAAGAGAGAATACAATGTAATCGGTATATTATGCGAAAGAGTAATAAATAATGTGCAATTCATGTAAATATTCATAGCACAACCTAGTAGATCCTGTGGTGGGTTTGATAAGAGCAAATCATTCACAATGAATTAATATCTATATGATATGGGGTGAGTTATAAGTAAGAATTTCTTAGTAATGATGAGATGAATTGACCGGTTTCGTTCAAGCAACATGGACTGAAGGAAAACGATCCGGCAGAGATAGTAGTAAGGATCATAGACAGGTGGATAAGTGTTTTTGGTGCTCCGGAAAAATCTCGGACAACGGAAGGGAATTTCAAAATGAAACAATGGAGGAAATGTGTGAGATGTTTGACATCAAATTATTGGCAACTGCGGCAGAAAGTCCATGGAGCAATGGGAAGTGTGAACGGATGGTGGGCCTTTTGAAGAAAACTATAGAAAACTACAGAGATGGGTACAAAACAAGAATTTATCTTAAGATTGGCGTGTAGGGGGGGGGGGGGGGGGGGGGGGGGGGGGGGGGGTGGGGGGGGGGGGGGGGGGGGGGGGGGGGGGGGGGGGGGGGGGGGGGGGGGGGGGGGGGGGGGGGGGGTCGAAATCAATTACAAATATAAGGGAGGGTATACAGCAAACAATTTAGTATTTGGATGGAAAGTATAGGCAGGGGAAAATGACTCCTTTGAGTATAGATTAACACGAGGGTTGGGGAATGTGTGGATAATGGACATGCTCGAAATAGAAGAGAGCTGGAAATGAAGTCTAATTCAGAAGCAGAGAGAAACTATAAAGAGCATTGAAACAACAAGGAAAGTAACAGTACAAGATTGTAACAAATTGGGGAGTGGGTAATATTATAAAGTAGAACGGATAATTAAGATGGAAGGGATCAGGGAAGGGTCATAGGAGTCGATGGAAAACAGTGGTTGGTAAAACAATGGGGGTCGATAGGTAATATACATCAAGAGTACACATAAACAGAATACAAAAAGCACCCAGGGAAGAGGACGATAGGGATGAAGCTGAAGAAGAAAAACAGATGATCAAGATCCACAAGATCCAGATGTGTATGAAGAACAAGGGGAGAACATAAAAAGTATAAGGGAGGGACAATATGGACACAAAAGAACACAACAGAAAAAAAGAAGATACAGATGACGATGAAAGCGATATTTCTCTTGGAGTAATAACTAATGCAGGACAATTATCTATTAGAAAGGACAAGATGAAGCAGGGAGAAAGAGAAAGAGATCTAAGTAGACTGAAGAAAGGAGAAAGAGGAAAATTGATAAAAAAAAGAAACCGGGCAGAAAAGAGTTTGAGATAATGACAGAGCGGGTAAGTGAATAGTAAGCAAATGGAATCAATTTACAACACCAGAATTTAAATGAAGTAACGATAACTGGATAGAACCTAAAAACGACTTTGAGGAACATGAACAAATACCGGAAGAGGAAGAAATACTTTAGTCGATGTACAAGAGATAATAGAAGTCCATTAGGCAAAGGAAAACGGAGATACAGGAACTTGGAAAGAAAATGATGTATTTATGGATGAGTGTGGACAAAGCAGAAGGGGTTATAAATAGCAAGATGGGTTTATAACAGAAAAGGAAAAGAATGGAATATTATTATTGTAAGAGGCTAGATTATGTAGGGTTGAGGAAATAGGCTGATGGAGGGGATGAATGCCCAACGTGTGCTGCCGAAGGCTAAATGACATTAGGGATAATTTAAAAGATAGTAACTGGTAATGTAAGTCAATAGATATTTCAAGGTGCATATTTTGCTAAGGAACAGATGAAATGGAGGTGTTCGTAAAACACCAAAGAAGCAAATACGACAACTTGTGGAAACTACGAAAGGGCAGTATATGGGTTCGAAAGATTGCTGCCAGAGTTGGTATTCAGCAGTCTTAAAGTAATCATTAGTAAAGATTAGGTTGTGTGTGTCAATTAGAAACCTTCATATTTAATCGTGGAAAAACGGAAGTAAGGTTAAGAGGGTATATTTGGTTTGCCATGTAGATCGATTATATGTAGGTGGGATGATACTTTCGAGAAACAAATAATAAGGAAATTAAAGGAGAGATTAAGGGTGGGGAGCCAGGAGTTTAAAGACTTCCGGTATAGGGTCAAATACATGATAAGGAGAACATATATTGACTGAACAGGACAAATTAGAAAACATTAACAATACCCAGTATAACATCATACAACGGATAGGGTGTTAATAAGGGAAAACCGAATATAGATCTGGGTGGCCAATTAAACTCGGCTTGGGCCAGCAGACAAGACCTGAAGTATCTTACCAAGTAGAGTTTTTGGAAAGAAAATGAATAAATAAAAAACAGATATGAGAAAATTAATAAAAATCATGGAGAAAACAAGATTAGAAGATAAACATCTAGAATACGGACATTTAAAAGGGAATTTCTGATGTAAACGAGTTTGCGGATCATCTTTATGGATTTACGGTACGGAGAATTGCAAATAGGATATGTAGTTATTATAGAAGATAGTTTCTTTTGAATTTGCCGATAATATGGAAATCTAAGGTTGCTAACAGAGTTGTAAGATCGCCATTAGAGGCCGAGGCGATGGGGGTTGTGTGATGGATTGGAAATGGGGATATATGTAAGAAAACTAGGAGGAATTACAGGGAAGCAAAATATGAAGATCTTGATTGTTTTATTCAGATAGTAACATGTGGAAGGCCTGTGAAGTCACATACAATGTTTCATAGCAAAGATTGAGCATGATCTAGTGTATACAAGGAATTGTAAAAGAAGGAATAATTGAATGATGTGTGTTGGATAAATGGAAAGGAGCAATAGCAGATAGTTTGACAAAAGAAAATGGGAAAAAGAGGTCTGTATGTAATTATTTGAAATAGATGATAAGTAGGTAATCGAAAGAAACCATTAAAGATAGAACGGAGGGAAAGAGAGCAGTGTGAGAGTGATGACAGGGATGGTCAAATTGCTTGTACTGTGGGATAGTGAATAATGCAATTTCACTCGCTGCTGTTTGTTATGTTATCTCTTGTTTTTTTTCAGAAATACGAAATATTGAAATTTATATGATAAAACTTATATTATAACTATATGAATAAGATAAAAATTTACAATGCCTCAGTTTATTATTATTATTAATGTAAATCTAAGAAGTGTATTTTGTTATTTTCAGAACATTGAAATCAGTCAAGGCAACAAGAGGGTGTCTATAATTATAAATAGACGGTGCCCCAATAATTAATAAATAATACAAATTAGACAAATAATAATTCACATCTTTATCCATACAAATATCAATTTGTTTTTCAAACATACTTTCCGTTTGCTCTGATCTTTCCAACGCTTGTATTACATTTACATATGTATCCTCATAAGCTGCGGCACGTCTTGTCCAACATACTGCTCTAACTTAAATCATCAGCCAGCAAAGTCATAGTGGATAATAAAAAAGGTAACTTATCTTACTAATCACTATTAATATATAATATATAAAGTAATTAAAATTAATTATTTTACTGTACTAGAGATCAAAAAAGACACCTAAAATTATTCCGCCAGCATAGTATAGGTTGTCATATATATATATATAATATATTATATATATATATATATATATATATATATATTATATTATATAATATTATATATAATATATATATATTTATAATAGTAATTATATATATATAATATATATATATATATATATAATATATATATAGTATCAATATATATATAATTAATATATATTATATATATACCGTATATATATATATATAATATATATATATATAATATATATTATATAATATATATATAAACTTATATATATATATAATAATATTGTATATATATTAATATTATATATATTATATTAATATTATATATATATATACTATCTATATATCTCGTGGTTCACACTGAAATTTTGAATTTGTATTTCCTGGACATTTCCTGACCTCCTGACAAATTCGCAAATTTTCCGCTGACAACAGCGTGTTGTTACTTTGCATATAAATATCTGTCAAATCATTATTGCAGCCTATTATCTCAGTTCATACATTAAATTGAAATTTACTTTAAAAATTGTTTCATCATCATGGATGAATTTAAAAAAATTTTAATTTTTTTAGTAACAGCCTATACCTTCCCCATACGCCGTCCAACGCACTCCTTTTTATTTTTCCAAAAGTAAACATTTTATTTATACAAAAAGGAATAAATTAAAAGCTTACAAATGGACTAGGTGATAACGTCCACTGTGATCACAAAAGTTCTAATTGGGGGATTTAGGTTAACTTTTTTCTTCTCAAGCCATCTGAAATTTTGATTTTAAAGCGTGTCTTCTTCTGTCAAAGCTTCAGTTTTGATCACTTTCCGCGCAATTTATAGATCTTTTATGAATAATTTTTCTTTTTTCATAAAGCTTTTTATTTCTCTTCTTTCTTCTGGTTCTGTTTTACTCGTTGAGATGTTCTTCATATCCCTTGGCACCTTTAACATTTGTCATCATTATTGAGGATAGGAACTTGTTATGATACTTTCATACGATCTTAATATGCAGTTGTGCACTGTTCTTTTGAGAATTTCAGACTATGTTTCTTTAGATTTCCCCATCTAAAAATTGCTAAGTTTTTAGAAAACCCTCCTTCCACTGTCGCATCTCCATGCGAAAATATATCGGTCCAAATTTAATAATTTGTCACAATTCCACATAAAATTGATTCCAGGTTAACTATACGAAAGCAAAAACTAATCAGTTCTCTTAGAAAGAGACATCACCACCAAATATTTTGATATTTTAATTAAGGTAGAATGAGCTTCACGCAAATAGAGTGTATTGGTGCTTTGTTTTCTAGAATATTATGGAGCAGGTCCATAGTTATATCGACATTATTTCCTTTCATCGGGCCCAGTTTTATAAATTTGAAGCTACTGCACTATCTGGAACATTAATTTAAAATTTCCCCTATATCTGCACACCAGTTTAAAGACATTTTATCATCCACACCCTTTAAAGCCCATAATATTTCAGATCTTGAAATTCAATCTTAATGCAAAGAAAAGAAACTGATTTGGTTAGTTATTAATAGAACACTCAGGGGCATTACAATCGTTGAGTATGATTAGAAGTTATTGGAATGGCATAACTTTCAGTGCACACACACTTTCAACTAATATTTGTATATTAGAACACAAGCGAAAAGTTTTCAATGTATAGTTGGTCTGCTGATTTTGATTCAATATTCAATATGAGTTCATTTCTTGGAAATGTGGAAACTTCGATTTTTTTTGGGTGGGGGGGGGGGGGCGCCCATGTTAGATTAGATCACAGTTTTTTTACATCTTTACAGTATCGTTTGGAACATATCAGCCTTACCCAACACCGATAAACTGTAGGTTCAGTTTGACGTCCAACCACTGTCGTTAAAGTTAGTTTATTATGAAATATTTATAAATAAAGTAGACTTAAAACCCCTGCACCTAAAAAAAAAAAATTCCAAAAAATCAATAAAATCAAAACCTCAAAAAAAAAACACCTTAAAAAGTATAAATCCAAAACGAAAAAGATATAAACAGATTAAGTCATTAGTCATACAGTTAAAAAACATCCATACACCAATCACCTTCAATCAATTGAATGAATTTGGAAAACTTATGAACAGAATAGAAATTAGGTAATTGCTAAAATATAGAAGAACAGGATAAGAAGTTATAATTTATGGAATTGTCATTCCTCGCCAACCTTTTTCATTCCACTATCAAAGTATATCTCTTTTCAACAATTACAGTAATAGGAAAAAAATAATCAATAAATATGCAACTTGGTTCCAAATGAAAAATTTCAATGTTTTTGAAATTTAAAATTTGCCCTGACTTTTTGGAATTTCAGGAATTCGACTTCTCAGCATATCTTACAACGTTTCCCCTTTTCCTGACCAATTTTTTTTTCTGACTTTCCTGATCTTCCTGACTTCTTCCAGAGTGTGAATCCCTGTAATTATATATATTATATATATAAGGGGCGTAAATTTTTTTGGGCCCATGGGCGCTAGAGTAGTTAAATGCGGGCCTGCCTCTACCACTCCTTAACGCACCTTGTTCTTCACCAATCAGTCCTTCAGTCACTCGACGCACTCTTTCGACAAAATACGCAGCACTATCCTTCTACACATCTCGGTAAACTAATTCCTCCTATAATTTCTACAGTTCCCCTTATATATTTGTATATATAAGGGTACTATTACTGCTGTCCTCCAATCCCTCGGAACTATACCCTTCATAAATGCTTTGTTACACAACTTCCAAATCCATTCAATCACCATCTCGCCTCCGGTCTTTATCATTTCACCAGTAATTCTATCCAAGCCTACATATTTACCATTCTTAACTTTCTCACTCTACCCATTACATCCTCCTTACTAATTACCTCATCTCCAAAATACCTATTCCTTCTTGACCCATCAAACCCCCACACATTTTCCTCTTCATTACTGCCAATGTTATGCATATTTTCGAAGTGTTCCCTCCACACACTCCTCACATCCATTTTATCAGTTACGAATGCACCATCCCTATTCATTATTTTAAGCAGATTCTCCTTATTCTCATTCTTAACCTTTCGCTCTTCCTTCCAGAAGAGCTTCCTACTCCCTTATAAGTCCCCATTCATCCTCCTTCCAAACAGTTCATTTACCTCATTTTTTAGTCTTCCTTTTTTCCTCCTTATATAATTCCAAACACCTTCCTTTTGAGACCTCATTATTAGCTTTTAGTACATTCAATCAAGCTTCTTTTTTTTTTTACTTTTAATCGCTTGCATCACCTCTTCTATTATTATTAACTATATGGCAACTAATAAGTAGCCAAATTAAAATTCATTTTGTATTTCTTTACATACTCTGATGATCTTCGTTGTCTCTTTCTATTCCCAGTTTGTATCTCAGGTTATTCCCTACAAGACAAAATATTGATTTTCTAAGTCAACCCTAAACTTTCCGGACATTGATGAGATTCTGCAAAAATCACAGCCGCTCTATGAAAATTTATTATTTTCCTTATCATTTACATGTTTGAAAAGTTCCACTAACTGGAAAGATTCATTTCTCCAGTATTATTTTTCTAAAGTGAACAGAGAAGATACTAGAGTCTCAGCTTTAAACTGTAGATATGAGCAAATTCACAATTTACTTAAAACTAACAAATATAAATCATATAAGCCTAGATATTAAATACAAAATTATTGTCGTAAATAATTTAACATGCATTTCACCTACCATTGTTTCAAAAATGATACTTGAATATTTATATAACTTTCGGGGCATCAGGATACTTTCTTTCTTTATCCTCCCTTTGTTTCCCCAAAGTGGGGTAGGGTGCGTAACATGCACGGAAATAGGATAATTTTATGTAGAAGAGCATGACATAAGTCGAAAGGAACCCCCCCCTACCATCCCCTTAAGTGAGAGCTCGTCACAAAAAAAAAAAAAAAAAAAAAAAACACCCTAGATCTTCACAAGACTGCGATGGACACCACACAGTAGTAGTATCTCGTCAATGTGGGATTCATCCCCTGGGTCAGGCTCATAACCATACTCCCTCACAAAACTTAAGACATTACTCCTATTATGCACCTTTGTTCTCGCCTCTGCAAAACTCTCATTCCTTTACTAACTCATTCAATCCACTTGTTCTTGTCTCCCATCAGATCGATTCCCAGCACTCTCACCACTATACATCCGCTTAACCAACCGACTATCATCCATCCTTTCCATATGACAAATACTATAAGTGCAATTTTTTTTTATTTTTTTACATAGCATTTAAGATTTTTAGTGAAATTTAATGCATATAAACTTTATATTAAACAACATTACCATTCACCATTGCTATAATGACTTGTGCCCTAGTTTCACCCAAAAATA
>JABUQX010019803.1:97500-110672 GCA_015478945.1 Trachelipus rathkii
ATAGCCAGAAAAGAAAAAGTTTGTCAAGGCAGTTTGAAAGCTAAACACAAAGTTTTTACAACTATAGGAGGGATATTTTCAAGACCATCCACCTTCCTAATGTTAAGCACAGAGCATGCAAAAATAACATCTTAATGAGCTGGAGGGAGGAGAGGAGGAATCTTAATGAGCTGGAGGGAGGAGAGGAGGAATAACTATAATTATCCAGAGTGGAATTAGTGGCAAAAATTTGAGCACACAATTCAGTTTTAGCACTACTGATAGAACTACTGCTTTTAAAGTTAAAAAAACAAATAAACCCCCACAAAATGTTTTAATTCATTTTAAACCCTGCATGGAGGCAATAAAAAAATTTGAGGTAACATTAAACATAATTGTGACATTGAAAAGATCTTAGTATTTACATACCTAGTAGTTAATACTATAAGGATAAAATGCACTTAATAAACATATAATTTGATGGCATTCAGAGGTCCCTGGTAATGCCAGATTTGTTAGAGGGAAGGCGGAGAGCAGACACATTGCTAATTTGCGATTCTCAGGTAGCGTATCTAGACTGGGGTTGCTAAATAACCCCACATCAGATAATACATTAAAAAACATCAAAATATTTCTTTGCAATGCGGATACTACCCTCCTTCAGAATTCTACCCATATAATACCATCAGGACCTGCACAGCTTTACTTGGGTCATATAAAGGAAAGTAAATGTTTAATATCGTGTAAGCAAAGCTATACACGAGGCTGACACCCAATTAGCTGATTCTAACCCTGACATAGCTAAACTAGAATCCTTATTTACCAACTTAGAAAATACAGACATCAAATTGGCCGAAACTGACCTTAATATCTCTGAATTCCTTGACGAAGAGAATGCAACCATAGATAACGAGGAGTAATTTGTACACTAGTCCTATAAGTAAAACTGTAAAATATTAATCACAGTCTACAAAAACTTCTTCAGGTCCTTATTAACTGGGCGACATTTTTCCTCTGCCAAAATAAAGTTTCGGGCCACTCTCGGTTTTGTGCTGGTTCTTATTTGACTGATTAAGTCATAATACTATTAATTTACCATGCACGGGATATTTCTAAATCAATCTTATCTCCCTATTACTCCACCTACCTATGAAATGGAGTATTTAAACGTCTGACTTGCTTTTTCATGATTTCTCTCTCTCAGGTGCGTGCAAATCCACTCAACCAACAGGTTTCTTCTTTTGCCACCCTACATGGGATGTTTATTCTCTCTCTAAACATATCCTCGGAGAGATCTGCAGAGTATTCCATTTTAAACAGAGTTATGTGCTATAAAATTATTTACCAACATTGATAAACAGTTTTGAGAGTTTTTAAAAACTCTTGGGTATATCGGTCGCAGATTCAGTTTGGTATAACTAAGCATGTTGTTCTCTCCAAAATTATATTGCGTAAACCACCATTTTCATGAAATTAGAGACAGTCTTTCTCTTTATATAGCTTTTCGGCAATTTGGGCCATGATATCACATTCATTCATTAATAAATTCTAATTAATATTTATGGTCACTAAGTCCTAAATTCTCATCCCTCATCTCCAACCTCATTTACTTATACTTTCATTGTTACGTTAATATTAAGTTAACAGTACACTTGGTCTTAGGTTCATTCGGGACCATCTGGCTCAAAATGTTCTACGTAATGACATATTTATCTTAATTCCATGCTATGACATTTGTCACATATCATATTAATAAAAATGTTAACAGTGTGAGATTTATTGCCAGAAAACTTAAAATCCCATTATGATATACCTTTTTTCTTACTGTAGGTGTCTGCCTCAATTTACAGCGATCTAAATCCGTTCTTTGCACCTCTCTGGGCTTGTGGGACCCTATCCATAACTGCCCCTATTCACGGCTGCTATTGATCTTAATTAGGAGTCCACAAAGTATATCATCATACACCAACACAACAATTCAAACGCACTCATAGTGTTAGTTTGTGAAGTCGCGCTTAAACTGCATAACATAGACTTGATATTGTTACCTTATAAACCACTAAAGCGCCACACACACCTGACACGCACTTACTTAACGTCCTTACAAGAAGGGCTAGGCAGTAAAATATCAAGTGAATATCGATCATATAATATTATTCATAGTCTCGTGAATGACGGAGTCACCTCTATACACTCTGCAATTCTATCTTGAGTTTCCCAGTGCTTATCAATTACTGCACAATCAATTGTCTAGCATCTCTCTCCTTACATTTTGTTCATTACCATAATACAGCTCCATGACTTTTTATTTTCATAAGGCTATGAATACCATAATTGGTGTAACTTATATATACTTATAATTATAGTATCTAAAGGAACATAATTATTTGTTAAAGTATTTTATTGCTCACTCTATGTATCAAAATTAACAGAAACATTCATCTATTTGGAACGCTGAACTAAGTTGGGGATCCTAACTGAGGCCTATACAATACTATAATGGAATTACATTCAGGAGGTGATTATTTACGATGAAGTAGCTATCTTGATAAGTTTTATCACATATCGAGATTGCATGGATCCACAAACACATTTAACATAATATTACAAGATCAAAATGAACACGCTAAAGGTATTGTGGTACTAAGAGCTTTTTACAGAGCAATGATCCTTCTATCTGTTTAGGCTATTTTCAAATCATGATATTTAATTACTCATATTCATAATAATATTATTACTCATTCTCAAACATTCCTTAAACATCTTTATTAAGTTAAATACTAATACAGATGCAATTTCTTGTATAATATACTTTTTTTGGTGAGGGAGAAAAATAATAAGCTCATTGATATGAGTGGGTGGATAATATAATCTAATATTAATATGCAATAAATAATATCTAATGCTTATATATATCGTATATTATATAACTATTATATTATCATTATATATATAGTATATTAATATCGATATACCATT
The DNA here is from genome assembly GCA_015478945.1 of Trachelipus rathkii. NCBI lineage: Eukaryota > Metazoa > Arthropoda > Malacostraca > Isopoda > Trachelipodidae > Trachelipus > Trachelipus rathkii. The sequence continues at coordinate 100,459 of JABUQX010019803.1, forward strand.
TAAATTATAATATATCAATATAATATTAATAAATATATTATTATATTATAATAAAACTTGATAAATTTTACATGATATTTATAACTATATTAACTATTTATTTATTTATTACGTACATAAAATAATATTAAAAAATTTCATATATTTACTTCTACCTTATCCTTTTAATACTATATTAGAGGAAATTTAAGTTACTTACGGAATAGTATAAATATTATTGAATATCAAAAAAAAAAAAATTATATTTAAATTAAATAGAAGAGAGACCGCTATAATTTATATATTAGCTTTAAATAAAATAATTACGTTAAGACGAAGATGAATTATAAATGACTAATATAGGATGCTAAAATCTATCATATATGGCATTGTGGAGGAGACCCTTTCAATGACTCAAGTTGATCCGTGGTTGGTTGTGTACATTAAATCATAAAAGAATATATAGCTATAAAATATATAATTATACTTATTAAAAATATAATTAAATGAAGAATATACATAATATAAATAAAATAGAAAATTAATTGTATAACTGAAGTAAAAGAACAAAAGAAAATTAACGCAAATGTTTTTTTTTATTATTCATATTTGAAAGGTAAATTGCAACTGCATTTGACTTTTCGCTGCTCAGAGTCTTCATCAATCAATATAGTGTCTCATTTTATTATAGGCCTCTAGTTCAGATTTGAGAGGAGAAGTAGTGAGGATAGTTTATGGTATAAGATAGAAAGAGAGGAGAGAGAGCGACAGGAGGATGAATAATTATTTTCATACACATCTTCAGAAAATTCATATATTCTTAACATAAAAACATGGCATATAGACATATAATAGGAATCGCGATTCTCATAATATTAATATGACGAGCAATGTAAGAGCAATCTAATTAAAAATTTTAATATTATAATAAAAAAGATTCATATATATACCGAAAAAACATTTTGATGTGTATCTATTAGGGATTATGGGATATGTAAAGACTTTGTAATATCGTAATCTCAAGAACTAGATATTAAATATACATATGTACTCATAATATTTTTTTAATTTAAATATAATTTTCAAAACTTTATTAAAATTTTTTAGATAGTCCTCATCACTATTATTTATTTCTTCATTTATATGTTTAATATTTTATGTATTTTTATATTTTAATTATAGCTATATTGATAAAACAAATCTATAGCTTATAAAAATTATCGTTTATCTTGTATTAAACTTTATTATTATACACTCTTAAGATCAGAACTATGTTTTACCAATTATCTACCTACATAATGCTCTCTATGGTAATACATATAAATGCAGACATGCTATGAGTGGGTATTGTACACCTCCACTATACCCGATTAAACGTTTTTATTATTTTTTAGGGACAATTGTTATCATAACAAAAGAGAAAAGTGATTCCTAATTACACCTCGAGAGAGAATTCTCAATGTCGACTCACTCTCATCGCCATACTCTTCTTCTCCGCGCATACTTACGCTTCGGCCATATGAGATTCAGTAACTTTCTTCATTTAGGAAAAAAAGTTATCATAGAGAAATTGCAATATATGTTATATTTATTCACCTAATATGACCTGAATACTTATAAAAAAAAATTGCACAAGAATATTAAGCTAGCTACTGGTAAAAATAAAATAATATTGAATGCTTAAAAAAGAAAATAGCATAATGTATTAAATACACTATAGAAAAAAAGTAATACCCCGCCTCTCTCACAAAGTATAAAATTTCCACTAAAGGCTTATTACTTATATAACTAAATATAAAATGTAGTATTATAAGGAAGACAGCTTATTATTATTCTAAGGACCTGGATCCTAAGTTCAGGTTAAGAATTTAGATATTATTTGAGTTATAATTCATATCTATTAGAGTCTAGATTTCTCTGTTGTTAAATACCTAACAATCAACTTATCATAAACCCTGAACTTAGAGGATCATGTAAATGTAGAACCTACCTGATATAGGAGAATATACAAAAATATAAAAGTCCTATGAGAGATTATTAACAACTATATGATGAGTTCTGTAATATTCTTTTTCTAGACTAAAGCAGAGACTGACGCGATTCTCTCACGTTTTTCACACTATTTATCCTTCATATTTTTTTCTACTGAGAGTAGTGATATAGGTATTAAAACACTAGTGAGTCCCTGGAGTGGATACTTATTTATCACGGATAAAAATTGGGGGATGGAGGACTAATATTCGACTACTTAGCTGCGGTGGAATTTACCATATTCTCTGGTAGATATATGAGTTATTTAAAAATTTTTTATTCTTATTATTTATATTATATTATTTATTTCTTAAAGGTAGTATTTAATTTTATTTTATGATGTTGATTTTTATTATAAATAAAAATTCTTTTCACTTTAAAATTAATATACATAAAATAATACAAAAAATTATCAGTAAGAGACCCAACCTTTAAGACCATATACGTATAACTTCAAATAACTTTATATCTAATTTTTATTGTATAAAAATAGTTATGGAGGCCAATAAATAACAGTAATTTAATAATAAAAGTAAGTATAATATAAAAAGAACTTACTGTACTATATAAATGTTACTAAAGTTTATACCATTTTACATTTAATCATTTTAATGTATTAGCCATTTATTCTGAAAAAAATTTGAAAATCGTTGTAGGGGCCCGTAAATTGTTAAACAATTGCCTGGCCAGATAATGTTTCATACTCTTTTCAAAACATCAATTACTTTTAAAAAATATCGATTACTTAAAATTCATTAAAGTCAATTATTACCATAATTACCAATACTGGTTTACAACACCAAAAAATAAATAGTTTTGTAATTTGATTACATTTGCTGCAAATGGTCCTTAAAGCTTTGTACTTACTTGGATGAGTGGAGATAACGAGGGCAATAACAACGTGCTACTTATTACCTACCGGCAACACTCATCAAGCTTATCCTGTTATATCTAAAAATACTAATAGTAACTGACTTGACCACAATCTAGATTTTCATCTGAGTGATATAAATTGAAATCAGGAATACTAATGAGCTTCCGAAATCTATTTACTGTTATTAGTTACACGAATCACTCATTATAGTATTTTATCTATATTCTAGACTACAAGATCGAAATCGTCAGAAGTAATTAAATGGTGCATCTTATTCTCAGTCTCTTACCACCCACTACTAGCAGTAGTAGGAATTATTATCATAATTATAACTATATAATTATTTCAGCTCACTGCTATATATATTATTATTAATAGTATAAACATTAATATTATTATAATAATTATTAATAGTAATATATATATATGATACATATATTATAATAATATAAACACTTATACTTATATATATATTAGGTATACTAAAGTATATATACTATAATAATTAAGTATTATTTAATTTAATGTAATATATATTAATTATATGGTCAAGTAATAATGATGTATAATATTAATTATATGTTTATTATATATTATATATTGTAATATATATATAATTATATAACATATAATATATAACTATATACAATATTCTCCCTATATATATATATATATAAAAAATGATATAACTATTATCACAATATAGTAAAATATGAAAACTTATATACTACTTATTAATATATATTATTAGATATAGTTATATAATATTTTGAATTTTATAATAACCATAAAATATGAAAATAAGACATTTATTTACTTGAAACTTTTTAAATCAATTATCTCGTTTTTTAATTAGTAGTTTCAATAGATTGTATTTCAACATGTTTACCGTACTTACATACCTATTAAATTCGGCATAATTTGGATCAATATGAATGAATGATATCGTGGATAGGATAGATATTGCATAAAAACTTAGATACTTCCACAAATATTTATTCTATTTTATTCAAATATTTAATATTTAACTTTAAGTTTTTCCAAAAAGTCAATGTTTTAAAAGTGTGTCCTTAACCCCCGCCCCCCTAACAAAAAAAATCAGAAAATTTTATTTTGCACTAGGGGTGTTCGCGCATTTAAAAAAAAAAATCAAAGATATCAATTTCAAATGTAATAGGAGATAATTTTCTTTCTCGTCACTCTATCAACTCTTCTCTATTCTTTACCATTCACTAATTTAATTATCCGTCTAAATTGTTGTTTGTACAGTAACTACATGGCCCGAGAATTATCAGAAACCATACGAGAGACAATTCAACCTCTCGGAAAAAAAGTAGAAATAACAAGATTCAAAGGAATCTCGAGATATGTCAAGTCATCCTGTTGATACCTGACAGTTCCAGGTTTGACTGTCTTCCAAATGGGGAGGGATCAGAGAATATTAAAAATGTTTTAATATTCTCTGATCCCTCCACATCTGGAAGAGAGTCAAACCTGGAACTGTAGTGTATAAGTGTAATTTTGAAAAATATACGAATCATTTTTGAAAAAATGTTTAATAAACATTTTATAAGAAAAAAAAAAGAAAGTACGTTTAGGGCATGTGGAGCTGCTGTAGAAAAGTTTATAATTAAGAGCTACACGATTGTGGTCAGAGTTATCGATAGGAGGAAAAACGGTGTATTTGCAGCGAGAAGGAAAAGTAGTGAAGTAAAGGTCAAGAGTGTTCAAGAATTGGATAAGCTGATCTGGAAAATGTGAAGGTTCCTTAATCGACTGTTTCAGGTCGCAGAAAATACTGAATATTTTGGCCTTCTTCCCACCTGTATCAGTATGAGAGAACCAAACCACTCAGTGTAGCGTACGTCAAAGTTCCCAAAGTAGAGGACCTCAGCATTCGGATAAAAAGTAGCAGTCTCGTGAGAGGTAGTAAGATATTTAAAAAGAGCAGGAAAATTTGTTACGTTATGAGAGCAGTAGTAGAAACACAAGATAATGGTAGAAGTAGGAAGAAAGATCTTAAGCCAAAAAATACTGAAGTTAGGAGACTCAAGGTTTTCAAGACGTGTTACGGAAGTGCTAAGGTTTATATAGGCACAGATTCCACCTTTACGTCAGATATTGTGAGACAGTTGTAGTTAGAGATATTGAGTTTATAAAGAAAGAATCCCTAGACAGTTGGGTTTCAGACAGAAGTAAGAGGTTAGGTTAAGAGTTAGAAAGTTGATACTCCACAGATTCGAAATTTGCGTGTAAGCCACGTACATTGGCAAAATCAATAGCGAGCAGTAACCGTTTACCCCCAACCCCACATCCACACAATTTTGCCATTTGTACAATCACGCGCTTACACACACAAGATAATACAAGTACCTATATTAAAACCTTAAAAATAAAATTTATATTTCTATAACTTATTTCTATAACTTATTTCTATAAAAATAAAGAGTAAATGCTAAAACAGAATGTACAGTAAATATATATATAAGGTAAGTATTAGAGTAAATATGTGGAACCTTAAAAATTAAAATCTCGCACTTTTATATATATATATATATATGGTGAAACTAAAGAAGTTACCCGCATGATATCTCAAAAACTAAGATAGGTACAAGAAAACTGATAACATATATGGAATCAGCGTATGAAATTTGTATGGAAAATGAAAAAATTTTTTATTTTTTTTTATTTTTTTCTTTATATCTCCAATAACATATCGAAAGGGTACCAAGAAAACGTAAAAAAAGATGTAATGAGAGAAATAAAAGTAAAAGCATAGAAAAAAAGTTTTTTTTTTACTAAAAGATTTAAAAGGCTTCTCACCGCACCGATGGAAGAGGTCGGGGTCTCTCGGCCTCCTGGGGACGACGGGCGTAGACTATTTCCCCCCCCCGGGAAAGGTCTCCGGAACCCCCGCCTCTTTGGTATTTGGGTGTCGCGGGGTTTCCTCGCCCCTCCCATACGGGTATGTAAGTCCCTCCCATCTGTTCCTACCGTCGGCTCAGTAGCCGCCACTAAGAAGAATTTTTAGACGCCGATGTCCATAGTATGTATATTAGTTTCTTTTACCATCGTAGCTTTTGGAGATATATAAAAAAAAATAAATAAAAAAGTAAAATTTTTTTGTTTGATTTTTCATTACACTCTCATTACGCTATTCCGCATTATATGTTATCAGTTTTCTTTACCTATCTTAGTTTTCGAGATATCATGCGTGTAACTTCTTTAGTTTGGCCTATTATATATATATAATATTAATATATATATATTATATATTAATATATATTAATAAGTATATATATATATTATATATATTATATATATAAATGTATATATATATATAAATATAATATATATATATATATATATGGAGAGCAAGACACCCCCTATTATATTATATTATATATTATATATAATATATATTATATATATTATATATATTAGTACTTATATAACTTATTATTATAGTATATTATATGTTATATATATTCATATATATGATATACTATATTTATATATATTATATATATAACTATTATATATATATATATTAATAATATAATAATATATGATACTATATATAAATTATATATTACATATATATATATATATATATATATATATATATATATATAATTAGTTATTATATATATATATATACCTATATATATTGTATATATAATAATATAATATATTTATGTACTATATTATATATATATATATATATATATATATTAGGTATGGTAAGTACAAATGGAGCCCATTGGCATAATATCAGGCGATTTACCTTGCGTCATCTAAGAGATCTTGGAATGGGCAAATCGAAAATAGTTTCCGCTGTTCAATTTGAAGTAACAGAACTTGTGAACCACATGAAAAAACACGCTGGAAAGCCTGCTCCTTTTCCGAAAGTCTTAACAATGGCTGTTATTAACGTTTTGTGGCAAATGGTTGCAAGTATGTCTTACAAGTATTAAAAGATTTCGTAAGAATAAGGAAAGTAAATTTTCATTTCATATTTTTTTTTTCAAAAAAAACAAAACAACAAAATCAAAGCACTTACTTGGAAATATAACAAAACTTCAATTACTATCGCTTTCTAATCGATTAACATCAATTAACATCAATTAACATCATTACTATCTAACATTAAGGTTCATTTAATAAAGGTCCAAATAATAAAAATATATTCTTTGGTTTTCTCAGGCAAGAGATACGACTTCGATGACGAAAATCTTTTAGCATTACATCATGACATGGAACAAGTGCAAATAGCTTTTAACAAATTAGTTTTATTGGATGCTTTTCCTTGGCTAAAATCGATTCTTCCAGAAGTTTTACTTGAGTAAAAACAACGAAAGATAAATTTAAGTATCTTTCAAAGAAAATGATGAAAAGATTTCAGGTTTATTTTTTGTTTGTTCACCTAATTTTTATTTGCTTTCTTCATATCTCAAATTTTTGAATAACTAGTTTAAAATTTATACAGTTTAAAAAGAGGGGTATCAAAGAACACTTACATACGATTATATATATATATATTATTATATATTAAGAATGTATATTATATATATTAATTATATATATTAATATACATACATATATATTATAATATATATAATATATATAAATATATATGTGTGTGTGTGTGTGTGGTTGCGGTGTGGTATATTCGAGGCTTACTATTTTGCACTTAGTCTTTAAAGATTTGTGTAATGTGTACAGTGTATTGTGATTGTGCAAAGGCCACTCCGCGTCCCCGTCGTTAGCACCACCGGGCAACGGAGGGACACAGAGGTGTCCTCGCCCGTAAAGGAGATTAGGCTAGGGAAGGTGGCCCTAGCAAATGCCACTTCCCGTAAATTAAAGCTGCTTGCAGAACTCAAGCGCGAGCCTCGGAAGCGGACAGAACTTTAGACGACGACTTCGGAGAGATTTACGGAATGATCAGGAAAACACTTTTAAGAATTATAGGCTGTGCCACGATAAATGTGGTACCTGGTGTGAGATAAAGAGGAGGAGATATTAGATATCATGAAGGAGAGGAATGATATATATGTTTGGATGCGGAGATGAGATGAGGGGTGGTGAGGAAGGGGATAAGAGAAATGGGGAAGGAATTTGTTCCTGTGTATCATGGGTGCAGAGAAGTATAGAAGCATTGGTGTCGGGAATTATAGTGGGACCAAGACTGGCCCATGTATACAGGAAGTTAAATATAACATGAGAGGTGATGATGTGAGTATTGAAAGATAGGCCGGATAAGGAATATAGAATATACCCAGATCATATTGCACCACAACAGGGCACTCAGAGGAGGAAAAACTAGATTTATACAAATAATGGAGGAGAGGTGGGGTGGAGGAGGGAGGGGAGAGGTGCTTTGTTGGTTGATCTGAGATTTCAACGCTAGAGTAGGAAGAGAAGAGAAGAGGAGAAGTGGAGGGACCAATTGGAGAGGATACAAGAAACTTGGAGGGAGAGGCGCGTTGATCCATTTTTGTGTGAGAAACGACCTAAATATAATGAACAACGTTTTTAAAGCACAGAGAGTCTCACATGCTTTACGAGGTATAGATGGAATCAGGTAACGCAACAATTCAATAAAATATCGTGATAGACTACGATGATAGTCTCCGATATAAAAGGATGGTTAAGAATGCTAAAGGTATCCCGGAGTGTCCTTAGAATGCGGATCATAGACTTGGTGGTGGCGACATGAAGATAAAGAGGGGAGGGGAGGAGTAAATGAGCAAGCAGAGGGCAGTGATTCAGAGTGGAGAAGTTAGAAGAACAAGAAACGAGACGAAATTATTGAACGGGAGAATGCAGAAACCCTAAAGGAATGAAGAAGTAAAACAAGAACTGTGCAGGACTGTCATTAAGGAAGTGGCAGAGAAAACTCTTCGTAAAAGATGGGTAGGAGGTATTAGGAAGAGACATACACCATGGTGGAACGAGGAAGTGAAAAAGCAATTAAAGAAAAACAGGGAAAATGAGGAAGTGGCTGAAAGAAGAACAGCGGCAGCAAGGGAGAAAATATGTACAGGCCAGGAATGAGGCAGAGGATAAAGAGGAGGGCAAAAAAAGATGGAGGCGGAGAGAAATGGCAGGAGAAATAACGGGAGATGTGGGCGAAGGGCAGGAAAAAGAATATTTAAGATAGCGAGCGTATAGAAAACCAAAATGAGTAACTAGAAATATAAAGATAGAAACGGAGAGATTCTTGTGAGACCAGAACAAAGAAATGATAGATGGACCGAATACTATGAAGATCTGCTAAATGTAGAATACAGAGAACAAGAGGAAGAAGCTGAAGATCAGACGAGGGAGGAGGAAGAGGAGGAGGAAGGCGAGAGACTAAACTGTGAAGAATATGAGGAGGTAGTAAAAATGATTGAAGAAGGGTAATGCCCACGGAGAGGATGGATGTGGCTGTTGGAGTGGGGTGGAGGAGGAGAGGAGTTGAAGGGAGAATCATCAGTTTGATTAACAAGTGTTGGAGAGAGGGAAAAGGTCGGAAAGGGGGCAAAGCAATAAATAATACCGATATATAACGGGTAAAGGAGATGCAGGAAGCTGTAATTATTACTTATAGAGGCATTTCACTGATGGACCATCTGGCGAAAATATACTAAAGAATATTGGGAGGGTGAGAGAGAAGGTAGAGCCGAGACTCGAAGAAAAACAGAACGGGTATAGAAGAGGAAAGGAACGACGGACCTCTTATTAACACTAAGTGGTTTCGGGGAAGATGCTGGAATATGGCAAGAGATTCTTTGTAGCGTTAATCGAACTGCAAAAAGGCATTTGATTCGGTGCCAAGGAAAAAGCTCTGGAGCCATGTAGAGGAATTAGGAGTGAGGGGTAGATAAAAGAAGGCAATAGAAAGTATGTATTAGAAATGCAGTTGTAATGTTAGAACTGATCGAGAAGCGATAGATGGTTGTGGAGGTTGAAAACAGGAGTGAAGCAGGGGAGTTTTTTATCTCCACTGCTGTTTCATATTATATTTAGACGTCGTGATAAGGAAAGTGAGGAGAGTCTCTGGGAGAATTTGAAGGGACATAATGGCATTATGCGGACGAGTCTGGCATGTTGGCGAGAAAGAGGAGGACGATTAGAGAGGTGTGGAGTTGGTTACGGGGAGTTGAGGAAGCAGGTATGAGGATGAACGTACAGAAACAGAGGATATTAGACCATAACGGAGGAAATGCAGGAGGGGATGAGAGGGTGGTGAGAGGAGGAGGAGGTGGGCTTTGTCGTTCGCACACCGAATGATCCTGTGAGCCTGCCTGCCAATACAAATGGCACAAGCAGGCGGATAAAT
>JABUQX010019804.1:0-15000 GCA_015478945.1 Trachelipus rathkii
TGGTTTTATCTTGGTTTTCATGATTCACTTTCTTTGTTTTTTTCTTGATTTCATGATTCACTCTCTTTGGTTTTATCTTGGTTTTCATGATTCACCTTCTTAGTTTTTTTCTTGGTTTTGGTGATTCACCTTTGGTCTTTTCTTGGTTTTATCCTAGCATTGGTTTCAGTAATCGAGTGATATTAACCTGTGCAGGTGGTTAGTCTACACAATCCCCGACTTGGTTTTCCATTTCCAACCAGAATTCGATCCCGTGGTATAGGAAATGCAAGGGCAGTGTCTTACCGATTGAGCTATGGGAAATCTTTATTTGTTATTTTAATAGGCGTTTAAATAATAATAATTGAACTGCATTATAGATAAATTTTATGATTCAAACACTAGGAAATTTCAAATATGTTCTTTATTTAACCTTTAAATAAGGGCCATTTTGGGAAGTTATTGGATTGTGGGGTATATAACACAAGATTAAATCTGCCATACACTGGCGACTATTGTGGTATGAAATTCGACCAGAGTTTCCGAAATAACAAATTAAATTTTTTTAAAATTATTTGTGTACATTTAAAGTAAAATAAAAATTAGAAACAAATTATTACTCTATAAATAAAAATTAAAAATAAATTAAAATTAAAATCAAAATCAAAATTAAACATAAACTAAAATTTAATCTACAAATAAAAATTAAAAATAAATTAAAATTAAATTTAAACCAAAATAAAAACTAAAAATAAATTAAAATTAAAATTTAATCTATAAATAAAAATTAAAAATAAATTAAAATTAAAATCAAAATTAAACATAAATTAAAATTTAATCTATAAATAAAAACTAAAAATAAATTTAAATTAAAATTTAATCTAAAAATAAAAACTAAAAATAAATTAAAATTAAAATTTAATCTATAAATAAAAATTAAAAATAAATTGAAATTAAAAATAAAATTAAAATAAGAAATACTACCAAAATGTTTTGTTGCTCCTCGGATTTAAAAACAAATTATTTTTTTTGCAATTTCGATAACCCGAGCAAAACTAGGCGGGGTTTCATACGATAACGTAGCTAATGTTTGGTGGGTGTCAGAATACATTAGCAACATAATTACAAATTTTGCTTATTTATGAAGTTTTTCATTCAGTAACTTTGAAATTAAATTTTAGTTTTAATTTAAGTTTAATTAGAAATTTGAATTCTATGTAACGAACCTTTACAAGAGCAACCATATTACGTAACTGAAATTTTTTTATGGGGGATTATGGCCCATTTATTTGAGAATTTCAGCAAGCCTGTTATAAACTTTTACTGACTAAACAAATTTCTAGGAATTGGGCAGTTGGCAATGGAAGGGGCATGCCCCCTTGCCCACCTAGTACATAGCAATCACGTATTTGGCTGTCTTTAAAGAGAAGCTTCACAACTCAAAGGAAAAGCTTCAGTACTCAAAAGAGAAGTATTAGTTCTCAAAAGAGATTCTTTGGTAGTCAAAAGTGAATCAAAGGAGGAGCTTTAGTATTTAAAATGAATCTCTATACTCAAAATAGAAGATTAAATAATCAAAAGAGAAGCTCTAGTTCTCGAAAGAGAAGCTTTAATGCTCAAAAGAAATTCTTTAATACACAAAAGTGAATGAAAAGAAGCTTTAATACTTAAAAGAAAAGCTCTGTGCCCAAAGAAGAAGCTTAAATAATCAAGAAAGAAGCTTTAGTTCTCGAAACAAAAGCTTTAGTACTCATAAAAGAAACTCAAAAGAAAAACTTCGGTTTTCACTCCTTGTCACACTTGTTTTTTAGACACAAACTGGGAAATAATTTGACAAGCCTGAGTTATTCCTAACCGAGTTCACCCCTCCACGGGGCTTTACCCTTAGCAAAAGTGGGGAACATTCTACATTTCTTGGGAGTTATCAATAGAAATCAAATTCCCGATTTTTGTCACAAGAGTCCAATTCTTTATAACGTAAATTATGATAGCATACAATGCATGCTGTTTCATACTGCACTAGGAGTTTTCAGAGCCAAGAAATGTAGGTCATGGAATGACTTTTTTGCCCCACAAGTGTATAGTGATCCAGAAATGAAATGATTTAAAATAATGCAATGCTTATGAACTAAATTTTCACAAGTATATACTTCAAAAAATTTTATCTCAATTTTTGTTTTTGTTTTATTTTTCCTGTTAATAACTGGATATATTCTTTAAGGATAACAAGAAACACTAAAACGAACCCATTCTGATTATATAATATATATTATATATATATATATTATATATATATATATATATATATATATATAAATATATATATATGATATATATATATGCATAATATATATATATATATATATATAATATAATATATATATATATATTATATTATATTATATATATATATATTATATATATATATATATATATATAATATATATATATATATATATATATATAAATATATATATATATAATATATACTATATAAGTATATATATATATATATTATATTAAATAATTATATATATTATAATATATAATATATATACTCCCCCTCCTAGATTAGGCTCTGCCCGTGAGTGGTGTATTTACACTCTATAAAAATAATATATATATATATATATATATTATAAATATATATATATACGTATATATATATAATTATATATATATATATAATATATATATACTATAATTGGGAAGAGGGCTTAGATATTGTTTTATCACATGCTCAAAGTTAAAAAAAACCATTACTGGTCTGCTTGCTCTCAGCCTTACATTGATTGTTTTTTCACCCAATGGTTATAAATCGACCTCCCTTTAAGATGTTTTCCAAGTAATTCCTATAAAGGAAAAAATTAACTTGGTATTTTAAACATTATTTCTATTTATTTTTATATCGTTCTTGTTCTACAGGCTTTTTTAAGAAATTGTTTCTTGTTAAAGTCTTCAAAAAGTGGAACTATTAATAATTATCCTTTGCAAAGGGGCTTAATAGTATATATATATATATTATATGATATTATATATATTATATACTATTAGATATATATATATATATATATTATATTGTTAGTGTAGTAGTAGAAGTTGTGTATTTTTTTAGTTTGAGTGTTTTAGTTTATGTTTGTGGTGATAAAGGTTTGTGTGGGGTTAATAGTTTTGTGGGTATGTTGTTGTTTTGGGTGCTTTTTGGTTTAGGTGTTGTATTGAGTATGTGTAGTGTTTTGTATGTATCGTGTTATGAGTGATCATATATTTGTAGTATATAGTTGATTTTATATGTATTATAAAATAGTTGGTATGGTCGTGGTTAGTTTTATGTTTGTGTTGGTGTTGTTCTTGGGTTTTCGTGTGGTTTGTGTTTGGTGTGGTTGTGGTGTTGTGTTTGTGTTTGTGTATATAGGAGTGTCTATATATATATAGTATCTTTATAATATATATATGTATATATATCTATATATATATATTATATGTATACTATATATATATTATATTAATATAATATATATATATATATATTATATATAAATATATTAATATATATTATATATATATATATATAATATATATAATATTATATAATATATATATATATATATATATATATATATATATAATATTAATATACATATATATATATATATATATATATATATATCATATATATATATATAATATTATTATATATAATATATACTATAATATATATATATATTATATATATATATATATAATTATATATTATTAATATTATATATATATATTTATAATATTATCTATAATATATATATATATATATATATTATAATATTATATATAGTATAATATATATAATATATATATATATATATATATATAGTATATATATATATATATAATATATATATATAGTATATATATATATAATATTTATATATATATTATATATTATATAAGTATTATATAATATAATATATATAGTATATATATATAGTATATATTTATAATTGAATATATATATAATATATATATATATTATATATAATAGGTATATATATATAATATAGTTATATATATATATATTAATTTTATATATAATATATATATATATATATATACTACTATTATATTGGTAGATAGTTAAAGTGAGGAGGGTATCAATACTTGATTTTTTATAAATAAATCCAGGATATACTCTATAAAACAATAATAATGAAGAATAATGAAAACGAAAATCGTCGCTCTCTTATTATAAATTATTATTATTATTATTATTATTATTATTATTATTATTATTATTCTTTTATTAATTATATTATTTTATTAATTATTATTAGTTGATTAATTCTATATTATATTATTATTATTTTAATTATTATTATTTATATTATTATTATTATATTTTATTTTATTATTATTAATTTTATATTATTATTCATTATTATTATTATTATTTGTATTATTATTATTATTTATTATTAATTCATTATTATATTAAAAAAATTATTATTACTCATAAACTACTATTATTACTTTTTAGTATTTATTTTTTAGAATTTATTAGAAGCGAATTTTAGAATTAGCTGCATTTACTTTTGTGAATGTGGTGTCTATAAGAAAAAAACAAAAAAAAAAAAAAAAAAAAAAAAAAAAAAAAAAAAAAAAAAAAAAAAAGAGAGAGAGAGAAAAAAAAGAAAACAAGATTAGAATTTAACTTTGATTCATGATAAGGAGCAGCCGAATTACCACGTTTAAAAGAATTTCAAATTCTTCGCTGTTCGTAATGTGTATACTAATATATACACTTTAGTGATGTTAACTTCTTGTATTGAAGGTGTAATTGAACCTAACACAAATGCTAATTATATTATATATATTAATATATATAATATATATATATACTTTATATTATATATATATATATATATATATATATATATATATATAATATTATATATATATATATATATATAATATATATATATATAAATTATATATATATAGTATATATATATTATATATATTTATATATATATATATATATTAATTAAATATTATCTATTATATATATATAATATATATTATAATATATATATATATATCTATATATATTTATATTACATATATATATGTATATATATAATAATATATAATATATATATAATAATATTATATATATTATATTATATATTATTATATATAGATATATATAAATTATGATATATTATATATATATAATATATATATATTATATATATATATATAATATATAGTTAATATTATATATACGTTATATATATACTATATATATAATATATATAGTATATTATATATATATATAGTATATATAGATATATATATATATATACTATATATTTATATATATATATAAATATATATATAATATATATATAATATATAAGATATATATATATAATATATATATATATGGGGATAAGAAATAGTTAAACAATTAAGAACACAGAAATATACCTCTTTTAAAGCTAATTAATTAATAGTAGACACTAATCCCCTTCTTGAGTAAACATCAAATATGTGACAAGGGAAAATGGGACGTAACTCAAATGACAGTAAGTCGAGTGACAGTTTATTGATGACTTGTGTCACGTCCTGTCAAGACAAAGCGACAGCGAGGAGACGTCGAACATATTTCAAGCCAAGGTTCTACTACTACTACTACTACTACTACTAACACTACTACTATTATTACTACATGACAACTAAGTAGCAAATTTAAATCATTATTTTGCGTCAACGGAAAGCGTAATAATAATAATAATAATAATAATAATAATAATAATAATAATAATAATAATAATAATAATAATAATAATAATAATAATAATAATAATAATAATAATAATAATAATAATAATAATAATAATAAATAAATTATAATAATAATAATTATAATAATAGTAATAACTTTATAATAATAATATAATGTAATATATTATAATAAAATAATAACAAAATAATATACAATTATTATAATAATAGTGTAATTATAATATGAAATAATAATAATAATTAATAATAATAATAATAATAATAATAATAATAATAATAATTGTTCACTTCGTAGAAATTATATATGATGCATAATTACTAAAAACAAACAGCTGTTTATTAATTTAATATATATATATATATATATATATATATATATATATATATATATATATATATATATATATATATATATATATATATATATATATATATATATATATATAATATATCATATTATATATTTAATATATATATATATATATATAATATATATATAATATAACCCTAATTTATGGTGGACCCATTTATAAGAATTTAAATTGTCTTTGGTCTCACTAATCAAAATAGTTCCTATTGAAGAGAAAACACCGTGTTTCAAATATTACTTAATTTTGAAAAGGGTAAGTGGCTCACGTGGGTTCAAAATAAAAAAAAATCATCCAGAATGAAAAATCTTATTTATTTGCAACAAATTAAATGTGGACTTGTCATTATCATAGAATTTCATATTATTTGTTTATATTTTGTATATATATTTAATTAATTAAAATGTGTATTTCAAATATTATTCTAATTTGGTTTAGGTTCAAAAGTAGAAAAATCCTTCAGAATGGAAAATTTTATTTATTTGCAACAAAATAAATTTGGACTTGACATTATTATTAATTTTCATGCTATTTGTTTATCTTTTGATTATATATGATTAATTAAAGAGATTTGCAGCTATATTTCCATTATTAGTATTAATAACGTTTACGGTATGCACTGACAACTGTAAGAATGTAGTTTCTTTGTTCCTCATTTTGGGTTAATTTATTATTATATTCTTGTATTAATTTAATTCCTCTTTCGGCAGTATCGCTTACAACTTTTAATTGATTTGCAAATTGAAAACAATGTTTGTATTATTCATTTGTTTCCCATGTTTGTTGGTCATTTTTAAGAAAACCCGAAGGTAGATTGAATCGTTCAAAAAATCTAATTGTTTGTCGTGAAATAAAGTCACGCATTTCCATGTTTGCAATACTACAAATTCATTTATTGCTTAGTTTCCAATTTGCTTCTGCCAAAATCCCTTCGTTATTTAAAGCGTGCACCATGTTCTTTTTTTCAATAACTGATGGTTCATTGTCGAAGAAAGCTAAAGCAGAAATTTCTGAATTTAGATACTACATATAGTTCCTAATTTTGGAAAGTGCGGCCTCAGATATTTCACGATTTATATTTTTGTAAAGAACTAGCTTTTTAACGAACAAAAGATCGTGATTTGGAGCTTTATGTGCATAGGGTGTTGTAAACCAGGCTTTAACATAAAGTTTCACTATAAATAAACATAACTCAGAAACGCTATTTCTCTCTCTGACCGTTAACGTAAATTCATCCTTGTATAAAAATATCTTTAAACAGTATATGGCCTTTGGCATCCATCGTGCATGATGGAATGCTCCAGGAGCTCTAACCTTAAGTTCAGGACCTCTTCTTCCAAGGAATAGTTGGGCAAGAACTAATAGCTCTTCATAACCATCGCGAACACATTATACTTTTCTAATAGAGGGTACTTTTCCGCCTAGCATTTGTTGTGAATAGCTGCCTATTAGATACACTGAAGTATCTTTTCTCAAAGTACGTTTGTGACATTTCGAAATAACACTTGTATTAGTTATGAATATCAGAATAAAAAATATAAACTGAATAAACCCCTGAAAGAAAGGAATATATATATATATAATATATATATATATAATATATTATATTATATATCATATATAATATATATTATATATATATATATATATATATATATATATGTATAAACAAAATTATTATATATATATATATATATTATATATATACTGTATAATAACTCAGTTGATAAGTTTCATTAGTCCTAAAAAATTTATAGCCATGCAAACTTAAAGCTCGTGCGGCACGGCACCACTATATTAATTTAGGAAGTACAATTTTAAACAAATAAATACCTTTCGTATAATATATAAATGAAATGGGAGAAACTAAAGAAAAGAATTTTTTTTTATGTATTACTTCTCACTCTTAATATATATATATATATATCCTATATACTATATTATATATTTATATATATTATATATATAATTATATATATATAATATATATATATATAGTATATATATATATATATATATATATATATGAATATATAGTATATATAAATATATATATATAATATATTATATAATATATATATATATATATATATTATATATATATTCACACCCTACTACAATCTATATATATCTCCTACTCATATCCTCACTCACTACTCCTATATTACTATATATAATAACTTATACCTACCCTCACCCTAATCATTAACCTATCTGATACTACTATATTCTATTTATAACCCTACCGAGTAACCTATACTTAGACCTATACTAAAAGTGGTGAAAGAAATAGATTTTTACTATTCGCGAGATTAACAAATACGAATTTGTTTTATATTCCGGGTTGAAAATACCGGAGATAGCGACAGTACGAATATTATTTAAACCATTCTTCTTACATCCTATCTTCAACATCCAAATATAGATGTCTTTATAGTTTCTATTTTCTATACTTGCACTCTTACCCCGAGTCATCTGGCGGTCCAAATCTTATACGTGTGAAAATGTAAGGTGTGTTTAATGGTCATCCAATCTTGCGTAAAGTGTAGCAATCTACTTTTGTTGTTTTCTTCATAACGGTTTCTATTTCCACATTTGTTTTTCTACGTAAGAAAATAATTATAGAAATTGCTTGGCTTTGCTTTTACACGAGGCGTTGTGATCTTTAGCTTTTGTTTTTCCTTTTTATAATCCTTTCTTTTTCAAATATTCGTTGACTATTCAATATGTTTAATTTTTAGATGGTTTCTGAGATTTGATGTAACTCCTCCTTTTCGGAATAATTCATGCTACAATAGTTTGCACTTAGCCTTTTCCCGTTGAAGTATGACATCGAAATAACCCAGTCAAATTAGATGTCTTTGCCATTATTAAATATTATTACTAGTTGAATAGTGGCGCAACAGAATTTTACCTGATAAAATTCCGTAGCACTAAAAGCTATAAACAAACGAGTCTAAATAGGGATTTAATCTGACGATAATAAATGTCCTATTCGGCTGGTACTCTAGCTATTAACGTGAGGCTAAATGATTTTTTGCGGTAATCATAAAATATTCGTTTTATATTAGCGAAAAAATTTTCGAATACGATACGAATAATAAACTATGCGTAAATATTTTCGAATACGAATACGGATATTAATGATTCCGGACCTTCATTGGCGCGCCCAGCTCTGAATATATATATAGTATATATATAATATATAATATATATATATATATATAAATAATATATATAATATATATACTATATATATATATATATATATATTGATATATATACATATTATATATATATATATATTATATATATATATATATATATATATAAATATATATATATATAAATATATATATATCATATTATAATATATATATTTATATATATATGATATATATATATATATACTATGTAGAAAGTAACTCTTAATCAATTCCCCAATTAGTGAATGAAAGTTCATTAATCATTTGATAGCCGAAGTGATTTCGGCGTATATATATATATATATATATATACCCCTCAGTGGGTAGTGAGTGAGGTATAGAGTAGTAGCCCCGTGAGAGCCCGGTAGTAAGTATTCGCACAGGGGTAGCTATTAGCTATACTCACCTCACCTACTCCTCAAATCAATAATACTTCATACTATATATATATATTTTTATAATATATTATTGTATAGTATGATAATATACATATATATATTATATATAATATATATATATGCTATAAGATTATATACACTTATATATATAATATACGTTACTATTATTCTAATCTTTTTACTACGTCTGATGTCTCAGATCCTCTATATTTTCACACTTCACGTCATGTTATATGTCCATTTCATCATCTTTATATTCGACACCTTCAACGTGTCTTATACTGATATGCCTCTACAGTAAACTTCATATATAGGAGTAGGTAATATATGTCATGCACCGTGCGAATTTAAGACAATATTATACGGGTATATATAATAGTAATATAATATATATATACTATATATACATATAATATATATATTATATAATATATATATATATATTACCGTATATACAATATATATAGTATAGTAGTATACTGATAATACAGTGTAGGTATATAATAGGTATAATAATATATATATATATATATATATATATGTATATACATAAAGTTTTAGTGCATGAAATATTTTTCATTTATTAATGCAGTATATAATAAAAATTTTGGAGCTCTGCAGTCTTAGATAAAAAAAATATATAACAGTTAATAAAATATATTTACCTACTCAGTTAATAAAAACAATACAAAAAAATAAATCAATATAAATATCCTCCTTCTCAAAAAAAAAATTAAAAAATAAATTTAAAAATAAAAAAATAAATCCTTCCCTTATCCTCCTTCTCCACCTCTTCCTTCTTTTCCTCCTCCTCCTTGTTATCCTTAGTCCAAATTCAGGAAGTTCTCATTCTTCTTGAGGAAGACAAAAAATTCGATGTTCACAGGTTTTTAGACTAGATTTTTTAGATTTAAATATATCTGAACCTATGGAGAACATTCTCAAAATAGCAGCATAAATGAAGGATTAGGTGGTTCCCTTGAGAAACGGGTTCATCCTGGTATCGAAGTGCAGAGCGGTTAACATGACATCCTGTAGGAATTTTCTCATCCTTTTGTTCTCAACACAATAGGTGTCAAATTCTTCCCCCAGGTCAAAGGAGAGAGAGAGAGAGAGACGAGTGATGCCAACTTCTTCATCTGAAGTTCTAAATTTCTAGAGAAAGTAAGAAATTGAAATTGTAAATAGCAAAATAATAAATAAAATATTATAAATAGTAAATACAACCTAATCAAATTACGGGAAAATGGTTTATATATATATATTATATATTATATATATATATATATATATATCTTTTCGGCGATATTTAAATTATATATATATATATAGTATATAATATATATTAAATATATATAAGCGTTTGAAGAGGCAAAAGGTTAAAGAACCGAACTTCGAAATTTTACAATAGACAACAATTTAAAGGAATATATATATATATATATATATTAATATAATAAAAAATATATATAGATATTTATATATATATATATATAATAAATATTATATATATATATATCTATATATATATATATATAATATATATATATATATATATTATATTAAATACAAACCTCGTTATTTTTAAAATCCTTTTATAAACTGCGTTACCTAGAATTTCGATTTGTAAGTTTTTTGTGTTTCGTTTTTACTTTATTCTTATATATCATAATATATATAATATATATATATATACTATATATATATACATATATATAGTATATATTATATATATATTATATATATATATATATAATATATATATAATATATATATATATATATATATATGTTTCGGCGATATTTAAAAGTTTGGAGTTTTAAAAAGACAAGTTATAGTTTTAATTTTTTTTTTCATTCTTTTTCTTTTGTAGGTTTAATAAATTTTAGGAAGTGTAGCAAAGTTGTTTAGGTTCAGTGTATAGTAGTATATGTTTTATTTAAATAATATTAGTACTTAAATTTTTTAAGTTAGGATTTAGTTTTTTCATTTTTTTTTTCTTTTAGTTGTTGGTTTTAATAAATTTTAGTAAGGGTAGCAAAGTTGTTTAGGTTTAAGTTTTGTTTTTTAGTGTATAGTAGTATATTTTCTTTATTTAGTTAATTTTAGTGCTCGAATTTTTTAAGTTGGGATTTAGTTTATTCAATTTTATCCCGATTTCTTCTTTTGTTTTAGTCTATTGTTCTTATTTGTGTGTGTGGAGTGTGTTTGTGTGTGTGTGGTTGTGAAAGATGGCACATTTGCATAGACGTGGGCTTTCTATTAACTTACCAACAATCCGCGGCTTAAAATCTACTGTCGTCTTTGTTTGAATATCATCTATCTAGCTCTAACACTAATCCTTTCTGCCTCCTGCTCTGAACTCAGATGGCTAAAATTCACCCTGCTATCTCGGTTTAATGTACATCTAACTATAACTTAATTTCATAATTTCCAGTCTGAAAAGGGTGGAGTTGATAGTGCCATAATGTAAACATTAATACTGACCTGTAACACGTCTCGTGAATCTCGAATCTCCTAAATTTCGATGCTTTGTGGCTCAAAATCTTTCCTTCCTTTCTACTACAATATCTGTGATGCCTTTTCTGCTACTAGTTCTCCTAACAGAACAGATGTTCACGCCTTTTTTGAATATCTTGAATATCTTACTACCTCTCCCGAGACTGTTATATCTTCTCATCCAAATACTGGAGGTCCTCTATTTAGGGGATTTCAATGTACACAACACTGATTGGTTGGGGCCCTCTCATACTGATTTTAGGTGGGAGGAGGCCGAATCATTCAGCCGGCATTCTTAACGAGTCTGGAAGCAACTAATCAAGAGAACCCTACCAAACACTAATTACCGGTGATCGTCCTAACCAAATTCTTGAAACACACTTGAACCTACTGTTTTTCACTACAGTCCTCCTCTATAAATACACTACCTTCGTTCCTATTGGTAAATCTGACCAGACCTTATATCTGCAAACTTTAAAATAGCTTTCTCTCCAACAGCTGCATCCTGCCTATGCGTTTTTTCTGGCACTTTGACCGGGGTGATTGGGGGGCCATGCGTCGCTTCTACGCTAACTATTATTGGAATGACTGCTTTGCCTCTGATGACGCTTCGGCTTCTGCCACTAAGGTGGGAGCTGTAATCGTTGACGGGATGAGCAGGTTTCATTCTTCATCCGACTAATATCTTTCTCTCCTCATTAATCCAGGTTCGATCGTGCCTTTCTTTGGCCTTCAGGCAGAGACAAGGCGCTTATCGGGGGTGAAAATTCTCGTTCTACACTATCACTCTCGGCTACTTTCATTCAGCCTCTAGAACTCGTTGCACGGGATATCTCTCGACGAGCAAAGAGCGTTGCTTTCATAAACGAAAGTGGCGCTAACCTCCTTGGTTCTCCTACTGATAATTCTTTCTGGCCTCTTGCCAACACATCAATCTCTAACACTTCTGTCAATCTACCTTTCCTCTCTGTATGTCGATCTGAAGGCTCTGTTGCTAACTCTACAACTGAAAAGGCCAATCTCTCGGCCTCCCTATTTTTCCTCCTAACTGTCAACCTGGACGAATTCTGGCATTCCTCTCCTCTCACCTTCTCCTCTCCAGGTAGTCCACTGTACCTTTGCCTGCTGATTAACATTATGATCGAGTGCCATGGGCTCCTGAAGAATCTATGAACGTTCGGAAGGCGGGGGGCCCGGATGGCATTCCTCCCCGAGTTTAGAGGGAGTGTGCTTTCCGAGCTGGCCCCTCCCCTAGTTCAACTATATTCTCTATGTCTCAATACTAACACTTCCCTCCCTGGTTGGAAGCACGCACATGTCCAACCTATTCCGAACAAAGGAGCCGTTCTGATCCTTCCAACTATCGCCCTATAGCTCTCGCACCTGTATTCTATCTAAGATCTTTGACACCCTTCTCAACTCTCACTTCTTAGACCATCTGGAATCTCATTCCTTTCTTTACGATCGCCCAGTACGGCTTTCGGGGTTCGAGGTCTACTGGTGATATACTTTCCTATTTAACTCGATTTATGGTTTTCCGCCTTAGGAACCTACCGGGAGACTTGCGTGGTGCGCTGACATTTTCCAAGCATGTGAACCGGGTATGGCACGCGGCACTGCTCTCCAAGCTCCCCTCCTTTGGGTTTCCTCTTCTCTTTGCTTACTTATGGCTATTTTTCTTTCAAATCGCTCAATATCGGCTGTTTTTTGTTGGGGCGACTTCTTCTTCCTTTTCTGTCAATAGTGGGTGTTTCCTCAGGGTTCTTTTTATCTCCTAACTTTATTTCCTAACTTTTTCATTATGATCTTCTCACCATGCACATCTAACTCTATTCACGCATATGCCCGAGTGACTCGACCTTCATTCCTCAACTCATTTCAATTCTGTGCTCCTCTTTACTTCTAGAATTGCTTCTCGTCCCTTAATCTTCCGATTCTATTCTCGCTGATCTTGATAGAAATTTCCGGGTTGGGGTCGTCTCAACCCTTGTGAAGATTCAATTCTTTAAAAACTCAACTTCTTGCCAATCTCCCTCTCTAAGACACCTTCTAATCTTTCCTATCTCTTTCGACGGTTTTCTCTCGTCTCTCCTGTGACAATATAAACATCCTTGGCCTTAACATAAACAAAAAAATGTCTTGAAACCCTGCACATCACAACCAACGGTTTGCTTAAGGCGGCCTCAAAGAAACTGGGAGTTCTGTTTAGACTGCGAGACTTTTTTCCTCTCCACAGTTACTCCAGTTATACAAGGGCCTCATCCGCCCTTGTATGGAGTACTGCTCCTCATATCTGGGGGGGCTCAGGTTCCACCCGGTTTTGGATAGGGTCGAGTCAACGGCAAAAAGACTTATAAACTGTCCGTTTTCTTTCTAGTTCACTTGACCCTCTAAATCTTTTGCGACGCGATGTTGGTGCTTTATCTCTTTTCTATAGGTACCTGTAGCGGCAAGTGCTCGAGGGGCTTTCCACTCGCGTGCCACTACCTTTAAGACGCCCTCGTAGCACAAGGGGTGCTGTAATCGGCCAACTGGTTTTTGTGTTGATATTAGCAAATCCAGACTAGTTCGCTGTGGTGCCTCCTTCTTTTCTGCCACCTCTTGTTCTGTGGAATTCTCTTCCATCTTTCCTGTGTTTCCACTCAATTTAATTCGCCTGCACTTTAAAGCCCCGCGTCCCTGTGCTCATAGTGGCGTGATTTGCGTTAGTTGATAGTTTTGTTGATTTTAACACCTTGCCTCTTGAAT
>JABUQX010019804.1:17500-43141 GCA_015478945.1 Trachelipus rathkii
AGAAAAACTGAAAAAGATACATCAATCGATAGATAATGAAGGAGTAATTACTAACGTATTATAAACATACATTTTTTCTATAGTTTTAATGTGTTTTCGTTTTCATATTGGCTTGAAGTCAACTAGCTGTGTATTTTTTATACAGTTAGCTTCTCCGCTAGAACTCTCAGTATGTCGATAGCATTTGGCGGCCGCCAAAGCTGCTATATATATAATATATATATATATATATTATAAAAAAACAATATATATATATATATATATATATATATATATATATATATATATATATATATATATATATATAAATATATATATATATATATATATATATATATATATATATATTAATATATATTATATTATATTATATATATATATATATATATATATATATATATATATATCACTCAACCTTTGCCCCCCTAAGTGAAATCCTGCCTACGCCATATATATATATATATATATAATACATATTATTATATATAATATATATATTAGGTAATATATATATTATAATAATATATATATCTATAATATTTATATATTATATATATATATGTATAATCAATATTATTATATACAAGTGAAAAAAAAATTGTTTTAATGCTCTAATCAATCAGTATTATGCAGGCTCACATTATTTTTATAACAGTTCTATTATGTTTAATCTTACGATTATTTTATCTTAGATATTCTTATTATTATTCTGGGTTTTACTAATTTTGCCATAAAAAAACTAAAAAATGAATAATTATTTATACATTTTAAGCATTATAGTTTTCACATAATAATAATAATGAATAATAATTAATAAAATAATAATATATCAATAATAATAATATAATAATAATCTAATTATAATAATACATAATAGACAGAATTAGTTATAATTAATTTATAATAATAATAATGATCATTTAAATAATAATAATAATGTAATAAAATAATAATAATAATATAATAAATAATAATATAATAATATATATATACAATAAATCAAATATAATAAATATAATAATATTAATAATCCATCGATGATAATATTATTGATCATAATAATAATAATAATAATACCCCATTGCAATATATAATAATAATAATACATAATATATACATATAATAATCAATAAATAATAATAATATAATAATAATAATAATGATTAATTTCAAAAACTAGAAAAAAAAAACTATTGTAAGTAAAACACAATTGAGTCCTTTTATGTAATTTCTCATTAAAATTTTCTTTCCTCACTTTAAAAGGAAATTGATATGTTGAAAATAAAACCTCTCTACTTAAAATAAGTATATGTAGATGGCATGATATATGCTATTATTCCTAACCATACATAGAATTGAGGTTGAAAGAGAGGAAGATGAGAGAGAGAGAGAGAGAAGGAGAGAGGAGAGAGAGAGAGAGAGAGGAGAGAAGAGGACCAGAGAGGAGAGACCGAGAGAGAGAGGAGAGAGAGAGAGAGAGAAAGTTGCTATATTTAAATAATTTATGTAAATTGATTAATATGTATAAATTAATAATTATATATATATATATATAATTAATATTATATATATACTATCACTATCATATATATATAGTAGACTGCGAGGCAATACTGGTGAAATGAATTCCACTCATCATCCCCTCCACATCACATCGAGAAAGCACTCTCGTCGGTTTGCTTCTTTTAGCTTCAACTCATTGGCGTTAGTGGTCAAACACATCATTTCATCGCTAGGGTCCAGATCGCATCCCAGCTTTGGTGAAAATACGTTAGGGGTTTTTACTATTGACAATAGTGCTGATTGCGGTTGCAATTTATATATAATATATTATATATATATAACTATTATACTATATATATATAGTATATATATAGTATATATATACTATTATATATTATATATATAAATATATATATAATAATATATAGTAATATACTTATACTTGTTAGTAGTTAATTATTAATCGACTACTATATTATCAGAGAGGTTTGGCCGTTTTTCGTATATTAGAAATTTCTTTGAAATAACTGACGAATGAACACGATATTTCCCAAAATGCTAGGAACTGAAGATGTTTCTTTGTGATAACGCAGAATTGCAATTCAAAGCTACCCCGTGTTTTTATTATGGATAAACAAAAAACCTACCTTGATCACATTTTCGGAATGTTGCGGTTACTGTACATATATCCTTACCCCCACACATGCACGACTCCTGCAGCGACTTAACTCTCATCTCCTTTCTTCTCTTTCTCCTCTCTCTCTCTCTCTCTCTCATCTCTCTCTCTCCATCCTCTCTTCATCCACTCTTCCATAACTACCATATATATACTATACAAATTATATAATTAAGCTTGATAGTATATATATATATAATATATATATATACTTATACGGTAGTAGATATAAATTTAGGTATATATATGCACTCAATAATACGGCATCACATATATATATTATAATATATATATATATCATAGTATCCACTTATATGGTATATTAATAGTACAGATAAATCGGCTCTAGTGGACTGAAGCAGACGTCTTTTCTTGTTCAACTCCAGATTACTTGTAATTTTCTACGTCTCACAAGAGAACAGCTGTGTGCGACACTTCTCATCTCGACTACTCCGTGAATGTAACAAAAAAAAAAAATTTGTCTCGTCCCAGCTGGCGCATATTTCGTTATATTTTAATTAATTTCGACGGTTACGAGGACATAAATGAACTTACACTAATATCAATTTCAAGATATTATCTAAAAAAGAAGCCAACAAATACAACAGAACAATATGTAACAACATACAAAATTACAGTCTCTCTCTCATGCCTCTATTTTTTTTTTTTTTTTTTTTTTTAAATTCACCCCTCACGGGCATAGGCCTCCCTATTCAAGGAAGGGGAACTTCAAGGTAATTTCTAACCTAGGATCCGAAGCTAGATTCGAACCCGCGCCGTGTGACCATGCGCCTTCGTCGCTTAACACCGTTTGTGCCACATTAAACACGGTCCTCATTAAAGGTCGCTTAATAGTTTGGCATGCGAACCAGTCAACGGTGGCTAGAATTTACAAATGCCCTGAGCCGAAACAGTGTTTGGCTATTCAGGCCTAGATATCTTGCTCTAATTTACTTTGGTTAGCTGAAATTACATGTAACAACCGAACATTTCCTCTGACCAAGACACGGGACACGCACAACTGAGGTAGGTAAATACCCTCCAAACTCAATGTGATAGGAGGTTAGGTGGCAACATTAGCTGATCTATTATATATATATAATATATATATATATACATAGTATATAAAATAATATTAATATTATATAGTAATATATATATATATTATCATATATACTATATATTATTATATATATTAAATAAATATATATTACTATATTAATATCTATATATACTATATAATATTATTATATATATATATATATATATATAATAATACTAGTATATATATATATATATATATTTATATATATATATATATAATTAATATATATATATATATAATACAGTATAATATCTTTTAAATCTTAAGCACTAATTAACTATTTTAATGTATTTTACATTATTAGGGCTGTTAGCCATGGTGAAAAATGTGAAATCCCTGCTGAATATTATTATTATATTATTAATATTATTATTGTTAGTATTGTTATTATTAGGGTTGTCTCTCATTCGTATTATTATTATTTTATTAATTATTGTTATTTTATTAATTATTATTATTATTATTATTATTATTATTATTATTATTATTATTATGATTATTATTATTAATCTAATTAATATTATTTTTATTATTATTATATATTATATTATATTAATATTTATTATTATTATTTATTATTATTATTATTATTATATTATATTATTATTATTATTATATTAGTATTATTATAATATTATAATTATTATTTTTTTATTATTAATTATATTATTATTATATATTAATTATTATATTATGATTATTATTATTATAATTATTCATTATTATTATTGATTATTATTATTTATTATTATTATTTATTATTATTAATTATTATTATTATTTTATATATTATTATTCAATTATTATAATTATTATTATTGATTTTATTATTTCTATAAATTATTATTATTATTATATTTAATTATTAGTTATTATTATTATTATGTATATTATTTTAATTATTATTATCATTGCTTGCAGGTGCCGGAAGTCGGAGTCGGGAGTTCAGCAAGATTTTGGGGCGATAAGGAACCGAAAGTTTCTTAATTAGAAGGTCTACAGCATGAAAGCGGAGCCGCAGCATATTAATCAACTTTGAACCCGTTGCAGCAAATTTTTTTTACTGCAACCTATAATTTTTTTGTTTATTATTTTAAATCTAATAAGGGTAGCATTATTTTTTGTTATTTGTAAGCGTTTTTGTTTATTATTATTATTATAATTATTATTTTATTATTATTATTATATTATTAATTTTATTATATTATTTTATTATTCATTATTATATTATTAATTATTATTATTAATTATTCATATTATTATTACGCTTTACGTAGAGGGGTAAATAAGATTTTAAATTTGTCTCTTGTGTTGTCCATGTCCGTATTCATGGTCGTAGTCTGAGTAGTAGTAGTAGTAGTAGTAGAACCGTTGGCTGAAATATGTTTCGACGTCTCCTCGCCTGTCGCTTTTGTCTTGACAGGACGTGACACAAGTATCAATAAACTGTCCCCTCGAGTTACTGTCATTGAGTGCGTCCATTTTTCCCTTCGTCACATATTTGATGTTATTCAAAAGGGGATAGTTCTACTATTAATTAATTAGCTTTAAAAGAGGTATATTTCTGACTTCTTAAATGTTTACTAATTTTCCTTATCCCATAATATTATATATATATATATATATTATATATATATATATATATTATATATATAATATTATATAATATTTAATTATATATATATATATATATATATATATTATATATATAATCATCAGCTTCCACAAACTCTGCCTATACCAGTAAGTGAAATACCGTCACGGAAAAAATCCGACCTGTAGCTTAACCACATATTGACAGTTACCCACTGTCGTATTTCGTCGATGCTACGCACTAATCTTCTTGCTTGTGTAATATTCACATTCCTCTCCTTCAGACATTCTCTAACTGACTCAATCCACTTTTTTTTTGTTCTCCCAGCTAGTCATTTTCCAGCACGATCATCTCTATTCATCTACATAACCAGTCGACTATCATTCATCCTTTCCATCATAATACACCTTCATTTATTCTCTTATTCACGCCTTTCATCCCACTACATTGTTCTATAACACGCTTATTCATAATTTTATCAATTCTTCTCACACATAACACGACCTAAAATTATCCAACTTAATAGACTGCATCTTAGATTTACATTATTTATCCCGTTACATAGTTTCGCTACTATGCATTGACACTGGTGGCAACATACCTTCATGCAGCTCACTCATGACTTTAGATCCTTTACATTCACCAAAGATTTAATTGCATCATTCGTTCCCTTTTCATCCGACATATAGTCTAAATATTCTAACTCAGATAATTGTTCCAGTTGGCAATCATCCAACATGATTTCACACTGTGTACATTTCTCACCTACTACCATCACTTTTCTCTTAGCTGTATTTACTTTTAAACCCCTCTTTTAACATACCCTGCCACAAACCGCTCTACCATTCTTTCAAACTTTCTTCAGATTCATCTTCTTACAATAAGTAGCTCACCCTCCACTCTCTTCCATTCTGCATCAATTTATACCACTTCCCTGCTGCCCTTACCTTAAGTTATTTCCTCACCCCATACATTTATTCTTACACACGCTTCGCTTTCAACATACATGCTTTTGATTCTATTCAGAAACCTACCACAAACACCATATATCATTAACATCTGACACAAAGCTTCCCTATTAATCCTGTCATACTCCTGTTGCAAGTCCATAAATCCTAAATACAGTTTCCTCCTCCTCTTCTCTCCCATTTGACCCAAGTAAAAATTTGATCTACACATCCTCTACCACTTCTAAGTGAACACCCAATGATCTAATTCCCCAATAGTTTATACAGTTCTCCCTATCACCCTTGCCCTTATACAAGGGAACTATCACTGCTCTCCTCCAATCGTCCCAAACTACACCTTCCACAAACGCTTTGCTACACACCATCCATATGCAGTCAATCATTACCATTATTTATCATTTCACTAATAATTCCATCTATATCTGCTGATTTACCATTCATCAACTTTCTCACACCTACCTATTACCTCTTGTCTACTAATTACTTATCCCCAAAACACTTATTACTTCTTAGACTATCAAACCCACACACACATTCACTATCACTTCTTCATTACTGCTAATGTTATACATATTTTCGATGTGTTCCCTTCACACTCTCCTCATATTCATTTCATGTCACCAAAGCTCTATCCCTATTCATTATTTTATGAAGATTCACCTTCCCTCCTTCTGTACCTTTCACACTTCCTTCTAGAATAGCTTCCTATACCCTTGTAAATTCACTTTCATCCTAGTTCCAAACCGTTCATTTACCTCTTTTTTCACCTACTTATGCAACTTTTAGCTCTCCTCTTTTACTCCCAATATATTTCTATACATCTTTCTTTCGAAACCTCATCATTGGATTTAGTACATTCAACCACGCATCATTTTTACTTTTTACCACTTGCATAATCTCTTCATTCCATAATTCACTATTAACATTCTTACTTCCTATACTATAGCACACCCACATACTTCTCTTTCACTACTAACAAACATTTCTTCCATTTGCGACCAGATTTGCTCGGTTTCATCTTGTTCACATTCAACTAACTTATTTGCAAGTGCTCTCACATACTTTTCCATATAACCTTTTTTTCATTTGTTTAATCACTCTTAATTCTTCTCACTTCCCTCCTTTTTTTTCTTTCCTGTCCATCCATATTTTAATTTTACATTAAACAACATAATGATCTGATATTCCCATTCCCAAATCTCTCAGTGATTTAACATCAATCACATACTTCAACATCTACTTCTTCACCAGCACAAAATTAATCGTACTTTTCACTTCGACACTATCTCTACCTACCCACATTCTCGTAGACTTTTGGATAGTCTGGTGTTCAAAAAATGTATTAGTTACAACCAGTGGTGGGCACTTGCGCCAGTCGCGCAAACCGAAAAAGTAGCGCAGTTGCGCAGACGTCAGAAAAATCGTGCAGTTTCAATAAGGCATAGAAAGATTTTCGCGTGACTTAATTGCGCGACCTTTTGAAAAACTGAAAATATGTATAGTGTTTCGAAAAATACCTTTCGTCGTCATTTTTTTATTTCAAGAGTCATCAAATTGAAGTGTTAACTTTTGGTCTAACTAGTAATCATTTAATCAAATTAAAAGTTAATTTGATACGACTATATATTTTCGATTTATTTCACCAAGTGACTTGGATAAAATTTTCCTTTGTTGCTGCCCTAAAAATAGCTAAGCTTAAATTATTCACCAAAAGCAGAACCGATGCTCGTTAAGCAGAACTCTTTTGAATTTATTATAGTTTTTATGAATTTGAGTAGCATAGTCTATTTTTTAAATTTTTATAATAATATTGTGGTAATCTTTATAAAAGCTCACTAGTCTTAATGGTATTATGAAAGGTTATGAAAGTACCAATTGGAGCACTGTAACTTCTAAGACACTTTAAACTAGTTTAAAGTTAAATTCCATAAGACCATAACTTTACTGTAATTATTGCATCATTGAGGAGCTAGAATGCTAGAGAATATTCTCTATGCAATTAACGATTATTGATTGATTAATGATTAATAATGATTTGTTAATGATTATTTAATTTAGGATCATATGGGTTATCTGCCTCCGCCTCCATATACATATAGACTGCATGAATTCGAACACATTTCATAAAATTGAAGTAAAAATGCGTAAAGTCAAATTGAAAAATATTAAAAAAAAAAAAGTTTAAATCTATGTAAACTAACTAAACTCAACATAACCTTTACTTAAACTATATATAATGTAATTTATTTTTATATTTATAATTTATTTCACTTTGCATTGTTAAAAAAACGATCATCTATCACCAAGAGCACTTAATACACTTTATTCGATTACGTAGATTTTTAAAAAAGAAAATTGACTTAGGCTTAGCTGGAGGCAGATAACCGACACGAGCCTTAGTTTATTTTGTATTTATTATTTAATGATTATTAAAATTTGATAAATAATATAATTAATATTCATTTGATTAATTGATAATATTAATAATTATTATTATTTAGTAAACCTCTTAATATTATTTAGCAATTAGAATAAATTATTCCTAATATTACTTATTATTTGCTATCTTAGCTCTAAATTAAAGGTTATAAAATTTGTGCTCGCATTTTCGCGCACACCCTCTTGCTATAAGCATTGCGAAAGTACTTGTAGTGAAAGGGATAAAACCCAAAAGGCAAAGGTATCTGTTATAGTTAAAACATCCCACTTTCAATCACTCATCCAACAATTCAAGTCGCACAATACAATTATTTTGAAGCCTCTATTCCCCTCTTCTTCCAAAGCATCGTTCAGGTTAGCCCTGAAAGTCTCACTCTCTTCAACATCACCCTCAGATGCACCAGATGTTATAACCACACATCTTAATCTTCTCAAACATAAACTTAACCATTGGTATTCTAGTATTCACAATATATATATATATAAAGCTATGCTTAGGATATATAGATGATATTAGAAGAGATAAATATATATATATACTATATATATATATATATATATATATATATATATATATAGAGAGAGAGAGAGAGAGAGAGAGAGAGAGAGAGAGAGAGAGAGAGAGAAACTTGACACCGTTGAATGTAAAACAGAATAAATATGACACGACACAATTATAATGCTTGTATTTAGAATTGACTCTCCTTTTGAAATATGAAGATAGAATTTAATGTAATATACAATTAAGTAATTAAAGTCTTTAACTTTCTCATATTCCTTATTTTTAATTTCAGTTTCCTAGCTTTTCTTTTTCTTTATTGTTTTTTTTCCTCTTTCTTTTTTTTGTTTATTCATTTTTAATTCTTATTATTATTAGTGTTTCTTTTTTTTTTTTTTTCCTTCTCTTCTTCTTCTTCTTCTTCTTCTTCTTCTTCTTCTTCTTCTTCTTCTTCTTCTTCTTCTTCTTCTTCTTCTTCTTCTTCTTCTTCTTCTTCTTCTTCTTCTTCTTCTTCTTCTTCTTTTTCTTTTTCTCGATTGCCAGGCTAGTGGGGAAAGTTATCGCGGGGGCATGTTGAGTATATGTTCCATTCAGGTGTGAATTTATCAGCTACAACCATGGAAAGGATTGCACGTCGACTAACACGTTATGAGTGAGAAATTACCACCCTCCGTGCCGAGGGGTACGGGTATGCCGTGAACTTGGTTTACGATTTGGTGTAGCGCACACAACCATTTCACGGGTCGGGCAGCGGTACCACGATACTCAAGAGCTAGCAACTCGGCGGGGCCAGGGCAGGCCATGCGTCACGACTGGCGTTGAAGATCGTTCTATGCGTACAGCCCACCACACAGCAGCAAGTTACCTTCAAATACAGCTGCAGGAGATACATGGGACCCGTGTGAGTGATAATACAGTATGTCGATGCCTCGTGAAACATAATTTGCGGCCACTGAGGCCGGCCATAGGACCACGACACACCATGGAGCATCGACGAGCATAATAGTATTTGTCCGGGAGCACCTACATTGGACCGTAGGGGTTTGGGCGAATGTGCTGTTTACGGATGAGTCCATACTCAGTCTCTACACCTCCGATCGGCGATCCAGAGTTTATCGACGACATAGTGAAAAGTACGCGCGATTTAATATAAGGGAGGTATTGCCATTTGGAGGTGGGTCTGCCATGGTCTGGGGAAGCATACCTTTAACGGGTCGTACAGAGTTGCACGTCCTAGATGGCGGTTCCCTAACCACCGCATGGTACATCGGAGACTTTCTTGACCTATATGTCGTGCCATACTGCCATATGGTCCCTACATCGATGACGAATTCGCCTTACTGCATGACAACACAAGACCACACAAGGATAGATGTGTCACAGAATGCTTAACGACGGTCCAAATCAAGACATTGGATTGACCAGCATACAGTCCAGACCTAAGCCCAACTGAACATGTGTGAGACATGTTGAAACTGCAGTTATGACAGCTGCAACTGCCGCCAAGAACACTAAAGGCGCTGCGGCAGGCGGTGCGTCGAGTATCAGATCAGATTTCTGTGCGGAACATTCGGCACCTAATTGAGAACATATCATGATGGTACCAAACCGTCATTTGTGCCAGAGGCGGCCATACACGTTATTGAGTAATACCATCCACACATGAACCCTTCACCGCGATAACGTCCCACGTTGAAGGAAACGCATAGGCCACATACAGGACCCATTCACAGACCCTTAGGGGGATTCCTAGAGCCTCTCGACAATCTTACCACTGTATAATGTGTCCCCAATGTATTTGTCTCCCAATGCTTGTTTTATTTGAACCTGCACCATCCCTCCACCACCCCTAAGTAAAGTTTACACAATGTTTCGTGGGTCCTTTCTTGTTAACCTTTTACGTCATATGATCCAGTGGTGCGTTAATTTTTTGACGATAATACATATATACTTATAAATTTATAACTATATATTATATATAATATTTAATATATATGTATATATATATATATATATATATATATATATATATATATATATATTATATACATATATTCTCTACTATTTAATTGCAAATTTGACATAATATAATATATATATATATTATATATATATAATATATATAATATATTATATAGTAATATATTATATATATACTTTAATAATATATTATATATATATATATATATATATACTAGATATACACGTCATTATGCTCCCCTCTAATCTATATATTATTATATATATAATCGTGGGAGGAAATATAGTCCTTTATAAATTCAATGTTTGAGTTATTAACCCAGATGCTGTTGACATGGATAGGCGTTTCACTTTCGTTTATCTTTATGTTTTAAATGCAGATTAAGAATCAGTTGCATCTTTGTCTTCAACCTCACCATGGTGTAAGTGACTATATTTCTAAAAGCAGTTACATAATATACCTAGAAAACATTGAATTACAACATAACCACCCCACGACTTCCCTGGCTTATATTTTCTTCTAATTTCGTTAGGCCACTAGATTACTATATTTATATTATTATCATATAATTTTATCTTCTTGCCTCGTATACCGTATACTACCGTATACTATAAGCTACTACTATAATATATATATACTAGTATATCAACTATACTAGTATACTAGCCTGAGTATATATACTATCATCCCTACTATATATCATACTAGGCGGGTATACCCGTGAGATAGGTATTTATTACGGAAAAAACTTGATAGACGGTCTGCGTTCAAAAATGGTTTCGATTTGTAGCCCGACTTGTGCTATCGTCGCGATCCGTCTTTTCGTTCCCCCCGCTTTTCTCTGATGCTTTCTTATCAACCATCAGGATTTAAAGTTTAGTTTTGAGAGGATATTGGACCAAAATGTACCTCGAACATACTAGCATATTACCTTTGAGTGGTAGAGGAATGAGTGCAAAAGGTTCATAACTAAAATGGGCAAGGCAACTCCTTCATCTAACTTTCTTCAATGATTTATATAATAGGTTTATATATATTTTAATTATCTATGCCGATAAACTATTATAATATAATAGCCTATAGTTATCATATTTTATATTATAATAATACTTATTTTGCTTATAATATATAATGTTTAGTATGAGTTCCAACCCCATATGTATCTCACAACCTATACATATTATGTTAATATTCTATATATATATTAAAAGTTGATGTTTATGCTCTTGTACTTATATGTATATATATAGGTTCTAATTGATATAATCTGATTAACCGAATTCAAGCCCCTAGTCTATAAAATATATATATATATTATTTATACCATAATGTCTATATTGAGATTATTAATAGGTACACATACGTATATTCTCAGGATTATAAGTCATAGATTATCTGTTACACATATCTATCCTTATGATGTGTGTCTTGTTAGTTGTCTATGTCAGTAGAAGGCTCTCGAATTTATCTATCGAGTCATCGGATAATAGAATAGAATATATATACCAATATATATAATAATTATAAAGTATATTATTATATATATAATAGGTACATAATCGTAGTATCAATTATATGATTAGTCTATATATATATATAGAACGTCTCCTAGTAATATATATATTATATATATATGTTTTAGTATATATATATACGTGAGGTGGTTAGGGAACCGCCATATACTATATAGGACGTTGTATTCAGACTGTACTGTGATTTATAAACGACTACCGATACGTTGAAATGGATATGCTTCCTCATAGGACCATGGAGCAGATACTACCATCCATTACCAAATGCCTAAATACCTCCCTGATATAAATTTAAAAATTGCTCGAGGCGTTACTGGCGAAGCACTTTGTCCAAGACTGTGACAATAATTTTGTCGGGGAGGTTAGACTGTTATTATTTATCTGATTATTATAACTCTAGTTATACTTTATTCTCTAACTTTCGAAAATATTTTTATTGGATTTGATTATGAGGAACTGCTTCATTTCTGTATTTGTCAAGTAAATATTTCAGCTTCTCGTATATACTAGTCACATTTGATCCTCAAACCCCTATATATTGATTCATATTATGTATTTAGGTAGCTCCTCTATGGACTCTCATTTCATATTTACTACATTAAAATTACTTAATATTTACGTATTGAACCACTTGGCTGCTTCGTCTTATATTGTCTATTTAATTATTTCCTTGAGCCTTTGGCACTCAATAATTTATGTTTTCACGAAGTGTGATCATTATCGACATCTTAGTTATTATCTCACTCTACACTGAGGTCCCATGATCTACCGTGACAGCTGTTATTTGAAGTTAAACTGCTGCTGTGTGGTTAGTGACTTAGTACAGCATTATGAACGATCTCATTCAACCAAGTCGTGGCGCATTGGCCTGCTCCTAGGCCCTCACCGACGAGTGCTAGCTCGTTGAGTTATCGTTATATATAGGTACCGCTCCCTCTACTACGTGGAAATGGTGATGTTTGCGCTACACTCAATCCGTAACCAAGTTCACGCATACTACCGTATATCCCCTCGGCAAACGTAATAGTGTTAGGGTTATAATATTTATTCATTTCATTAATACGTGTTATAAGTCGACTAGTGTAGTCTATATTGCATATCCTTTACCATGTTTGTAGCTATAATATATTATATACTTGAGATATTCCTACCTGAATGGAACATATACTCAACATGCCCCCGCGATAACTTTTCACCCACTAGTATATTATACTATATATACTATATATATATATATATATTGGTTATAGTAGAAGAATGAGGGGTGTAACCCTCGATTTTTATAAAAATCACACGATAGAAATAGAGAAAAAGAAAAGAAGAAGAAGAAGAAGAGAAGAAGAAGAGAGGAGAAAGAAAGAAAGAAGAGAAGAAGAAGAAGAAGAAGAAGAAGAAGAAGAAGAAGAAGAAGGGAAGAAGAGAAGGAAAAAAAAAAAGTAACACTAATTATAATAAAATTAAAATAATAAACAAAAAAATGAAATTCGAGAGGAAAAAAATAAAAACATTTGAGAAGAAAAGAAGTAGCATAGAGTAGAAAACTCGAAAATATAATACGATCTAGCGATTCATGTGACGAAATGTAAGAAAAAAAGAGAACTTATACTAATATACAGCCTCTCATTAGATTTTAAATAACTGCATTAATCATTATATTTTATATTTCATAATTTTCATTTGTTAAGAGTTCTCACTAACATGTCGTAAAAACAGATTATAAAATTGTCTCAGTATATGTCAAATTTATTCTTGATTTTTACTTAATCAAACTAGGTGTTCTAAGTTTCTCT
The DNA here is from genome assembly GCA_015478945.1 of Trachelipus rathkii. Lineage (NCBI taxonomy): Eukaryota > Metazoa > Arthropoda > Malacostraca > Isopoda > Trachelipodidae > Trachelipus > Trachelipus rathkii. The sequence goes on from JABUQX010019804.1 coordinate 31,588, forward strand.
CTTACTCTCTCTCTCTCTACTCTCTCATCTCTTTCTATCTTCTTCTCTCTCTATATATGTTATGTTCGTACTTATAATATAATATAATATTAATTTATTAATTATAATATATTAATATATATTTATTATATATATATATATATATTAATTATTATATATATAAATATTAAATATTTTATATATATATATATTAATATATATATATAATATTATATATATATATTTGATGTATGATAAATAACTATGTGTGTGTGTATAGTGGGATGTGATGTACGAATGTGTGTTGTTAGTAGTTTATTTACTTAGCGATGAAAAGAATTTAACACTCGTCGCTAGTATTTGTGAATATTAAACAGTACCTGACGACTAGATCTCGGATGTGCGTTTTCATGTGTGATGAGTGGTGAGGAAAAGAGTGAAGAACTTTCACTGGGCGTGTGCTAACAGAATAGCTGTCCTTTGCTTATGTAAGATAATGACGAAGGCGGAATAGAGGCTTCAAAATAATTGTATTGGGCGACTTGAATTGTTGGCATGAGTGAATGGGCGAGGCAGTTTTAACTATAACAGATACCTTTGCCTTTTGGGTTTTATCCCTTTCACTACAAGTACTTTCGCAATGCTTATAGCAAGAGGGTGTGCGAGAAAGTCTGCCTGAAGAAGCTAAAACAAAGGAGTAAGGTCCAGGTAGTTTTACTTCTATATCTCTAGTTGAATATACCTTTATATATCTGTAGCTATATCACGCATAGCAAATTAATACCGTAAATTAATCGTATTGAGAGGAAAAATGAGTGAGATTTATTCTAACTGCTCTAAGTGTAAAGATGTTTAGAGGACAATGAAGGATTTATAAAACTAAAAATTAGATGTTGATTATTGAGTATATATATAAAATGGGTTATTTATCTATATAAATACAAAAAACTCGCAATACTATAAGCAAGGAAAACCTTCACCAGCTCAATTCTATCACAACACATACAACATAAAACATTAATCACAATATTAAATAATAAAATACAAAATAAAACTTAAGGCTCGTGTGATCGGTTATAATCTGCCCCAGGCTAAGCCTATAAGTTCACAATTTCTTTTTATATTAAATAATAATAATCTACGTAAATCTGAGTAAATAAAGTATGTGAATTACTGCAGCAAATGTAACACTGACACCAGATGATCTCGTGGAGTTTTTCTCAGTGGCAAAGGGAAATTAAATTATTAAAATATATTAAAAAATTAAAATTACATTTATATATTAACCTGGAGAAAATTATCTCAAGTTAGTTAAAGTTTTAACATAGATTTAAAATACTTTTTTTTTTTAATATTTTATTCAATATTTACTTTACGCATTTTACTTCAATTTTATTGATAAATAATTAGTTGTTATATTTCAAGGTGGGCGGCTACTATGTTCGATACTCTGCAGGTGGGAAGTGGCGGAATACATTTATATTGTAGTCATGGTGAGATTGACGGAGGCAAGATATATAACCACACATGATCTTAATATAAATAATCATTAACAATAATCTAATTATTTAATCATTTAATCAACAATAATACGTTAATTGCATAGTAGAAATTCTCTATATAGCTATTCTAATGAGCTACTCCTCTCTCAATTAATATATATATATATATAGCAATAATTACAGTTTAAGGTATGTTCTTATAGGAATTTAACTAAACTAGTTTAAGTGTTGTATCTTAAAGATAGTATACAGTGCTACCAATTATGGTATCTTTTATCTAATAACCTTTCATAATACCATTAAGACTAGTGAGCTTTTATAAAGATTTAGCCATAATTATATAATTTATAAAAATTTTAAAAAATTAGGTAACTATGCTACTACGAAATGTTTAATTGTTAATAAACTATATAATAATAATTTCAAAAGTAGTTTTCTGTATTCTATGATATAACACGTAGTCTAATCAGTTTCTGTTTTTTGAGAGGGGGAATTAATATTAAGACTTAGCTATTTTTATGAGGCAGCAACAAAGGTAAAATTTATGTATTCCTAAGTCACTTGGTGAAATTAATCTCGAAATAAATATATTATAATAATAGAAAAAATAATTATATAACTATTTATTTGTATTAATGTATATAATAATTACTTAATATAAATTTTAAATCTAAATTAAACACTTCAATTTGATGACTCTTGAAATAAAAAAATGACGTACGATAAGTTATTTATTTCGAAACACTATATACATATTATTCTAAAGTTTTTCAAAAGGTATCGCGCAATTACAGTCTCAACGCGAAAATCTTTCTTATGCCTTATATTTGAAACTAGTGCACGATTTTTTACTTAGACGTACTGCTACAACTGTACTAGTGATCTACTTTTTCTAGTGAGTCTATGTCGACGACTATTGAGCGCATATAGGATAGCCCACTTCACTGGTTATGTATACTAAATTATACATTTTTATATGAACCACCAGACTATCCTAAAAATGATCTACGAGAATGTGGGTAGTTAGATGAATAATATAGTCGAAGTGGAAAAGTACGATTAATTTTTGTTAGCTGGTGTGTAAGAAGTAGTAATGTTGAAGTATAGTGTATATTGATAGTTAAACACTGTGAGAGATATTTGGAAATGAATATCATATATCATTTTAGTATTTGAGTTTAAGTTAAAATTTAAAGTTAAAGTAACGACAGGAAAATAATAAAATAAATAGGATAGGGAAGTTGAAGAAGTGAAATTAATAGATAGTAATTTAAACTAAATGAAAAAAATAGTTATTATAATTGGAAAATAAATTAAGTATTGATTACCCTCATCCGTGAAACAGCTGGACAACTTCCCTAACACACTAATTGCTTTTAAATGGAATTGATTATCGAAGATGAAAACGCCGAGCGAAGAATTTTAGATGTCGAGGTCCACTCTCGACAATCGCCTTTGGAGAAAAGTTATTCCTTACTAGTCTGTGAAAGTAGCATATGTTACTAATGCCAAACAACCACCAATTTAAAATAGTATGGATTTTGCATTTTAAATAAGGCTTTTCAAACCCTCGAACTAATATCATCAGAATTACCAGAGGCAATGAAACTTTTGAAAATTAATGTGGCCTGCGTTTGATGCTGCATACTCATCCAGTCTGAATTCTGTTAATCGTAATAGAAAAAGTATTAGGTTATTAGTGTAACTCAAATTAGGGACTTAGATAAGTAAGAAGAGATGAGCTCTTTGAAAGACAAGTTAATGTACTGAAGGTAATAGTTGTGTCGATGTGTATAAAGTGTAGGTGTAGAGTGCTAAAAATTGTAACGGTATTTGTTACCGTAGGATCGAAAGTTGAATTACAAGGGATATTATGGAAATAATATAGAAGCTAATTTTAGAGAGCAAGTGTAAGGAAAGTGTGTTCACATCTAAAGTCTTGATGGAAGGTGGATATACTTTCATAACTCAAATAAATATACTGAGATAAGAGACAGCGACGCTTGTATCCGGCTCACTCATCGTAGACCTCATCTGATCACTGAGGAAGAGAAGATCGCTGCAAGGGAACACATCGAAATATGGTCACCAATTATATAATCAATTAGCTATATATATATAAAGTATATGAAGAATGATAGTGATATTGTTGTGATGTTAGGGTGAATAAGTCTAAATAGATAAATTAAGTAGTTATTGGGGATAAGTAATTATTAGTAACAAAGATATTAGGAATAATGATAGGTGTGAAGTAAAATGTTGTAATGAATGGTAATATCAGTCAGATATAGATGATAATTATTAGTGAATATGAATATATAAATAAATGTTATATAATGATTGGACTGCATATGTAATGGTGTATATGTATGCAAAGGGCGTTTGATGTGATGGAAGTGTAGTTATAGCTAGACGATTGGAGGAGAGCTAAAATATAAGTGATATTCCTCATGATATTATAAAGGCATAAAGTGATATATTAGTTATAGCGGCATGCCATCGCGTGTGTTACTGAGAGAGTCAGCAAAGTATTGGAAGTAAGAGAGCTTAATGTACCCTTCTCTCAGAGGAGTGGATACACTTGAGTAGTACAGCCAATAGATCCATAATTTATGAGGCACCATGATAGGTCACGAGTACAATACAAAGTCTTTTAAAAACATGGTGCGAGTAATTTAGATGGGAAGAGAATGAGAGTAGAGAAACTGTATTTAGTGAATTTAATGTCAGACTTTAAACCTGAGAACAACTAGGATGAGTATAACAGGATTTAATAGGAGAATCTATTGTGTCAGTATGTTAATTAGATATATAATATCGTAGGTGTTTATGTGGTTAGGTTTTACTAGAATTAAATCAAAAGCATGTATGTTGAAGAGCGAAGCGTGGTAAGTGAAATAAATATGTTATGTGAGGTTGTAGGACAACTTTGGTAGATACAGGATCTACTGTCAACCTATTGTTCGCTAGTATATATTATAAATTAGATATATGCAGATGGAAGAGTGAGAGTGGTGAAGGTAGTACTAATATTTATTGTAAGAGAGGAATCTGGTAGAAAGTTTGTGAAAAGAATGGATATTATATTATTGATTTTGAAGCAGACTTGGAGTTTGTAAGTGTGCGCAGATTGCACGAAGAACTTATGAGTCACAATTTAAGAAGGGTTAAAAGTAAATAACAGCTAAAGACAAAAGTAGTTATGGTAGTCTATATGTGTAGAAGTAAATTGTCTCTATCAACTCTAGTGTATAAATGATATGTCGGAATAATTGAAGCATTGCCGAGACTGGGAACAATTATCATGAGTTATGATAAATATGTAGACTATATATGTCGGATGAAATTAATATAGGGAACCGTGGATATAGATGCTCAAATTTAAAATTCATTTGGTGAATGTAAAGATCTAAAGTCATGAGGTGAGCTGCATGAAGGTTATTTTGCCACCTCTAGAGTGTCAATGCATAGTTATGAGCCTGAAAACTATTACGGGATAAATAATTGTTAAAATTCTAAGATGCTCAGTCTAATATAGATTGGATTAATTTATTTGGTTTAATGTATATATGTGAGTAAGAAATTGGGATTAAAATAATATTAATATAATAAGCATTATTGAGAACAATGTAGTGGGATGAAAGGCGTTGAATAAAGTGAGATTAAAATGATAGGTGTATTATGATATGGAAAGTGATATATATAATGTATATGATAGTCGTCGATCTGTATTATTATATGTATAGTGAGAATAGAATTTAAGAGATTGAATTACTATGCTGTGAGATAATATTAATGACTTATGAGCTGGTATATATAGAGAATCAAAAAAATAAGTGGGATGAGAGTCATGAGGTAGAGGAATGTTACTGAAGAGAGGAATTAAGTTATAATATTAACATAAGCAAGAATAAGTAATTATAATGTGAGCGTAGCATCGACGTAAATATTAACGACAGTTGTATATATATGAGTAAACTTGATCAATTATGTGTTAAGCTACATGTCGGTAATTTTTTCCGATTGACTAGGTATATATTTTCACTTAATCTGAGATATAGCTCAAGATGATTTGGGGTGAGAAGACTGATGATTTATATATATATATATATACTATAATGTATATATATAATTAATATATAATATATATATTAATATATATATTATATATATATATATTATATATATATATATATATATATAATATAATAATATAATTATATATATAATTAATATATATATATTATATAATTAATTAATATATATATATATAATATATATATATATAATATATATATTATATTATAGGGGATAAGTACTATAAGGAAAATAGTTATTATCATTAAAAACTATATTAAGAAGCTCTATACAATATGACATTGAATTATCCTCTTGAATATAGAGCTAATTTAAATATTCATAGATAAGATATCTCACTATTACTCTCTCATTTCATTGTTAAGGTGTATTTAAAACCGTAAATACAAAAATACTTAATGTGTACAATTCCGGGAAATATGAGGAATACTTGTTGAGACTCTCAAATCTGTATATAAGTAATCTGCATTATAAGTGACAGTATTTATTAGAATGAACTTAGTGTCACGTCCTGTTACAAGTGACTCAAATGACTGATCAGCGAAGGAGACGTTCAAACAATTATTTAAAATAGCCAAGTAGTTTCTACTGACTACTTACTACTTTACTACTACTTACTACTACCATTAATTACTACAATGAAAACAAACATAGTCAAATTAACAATCATTAATTTTGCATATCAAATACGGATAATAGCGTAATAATTATATATATTATATATATAATATAATATAATAATAATAATAATTAAATATAATTAAATAATAATAATTATTAACTGATTATAATTTAATTACATAATAATTGAGAGAAATATTAGCTCATAATGTGATTAATTACGAAGACTAATAAATAATTATAATTAATAATAAATAATGAATAAATATTTAATATATAATAATTAATTATAAAATAATTATTTATATAATAATAATTTATATAAATATCATAATAACGAAATTAAAATATAAAGTTGCACGATAAAAAAAAAATTTATTGACTCACTGAGCACGGGTATTATTACAACTAATTTTATAATTATGCTTGCGGCCTTCCAGGCTTCCATTGACTGTGAAATACTCCTATCTTAATTTTAAACTTTCGGTTATCCTTTTAAGACGCACACATAAAATTCATTGCGACAAGCCGATTCCGAACTTTTGGACATTGCAGCAATATAAATAATTAAATAATAATTATAATATAATTAATAATAATATATAATAATAAAATAATAATTAAATAATAAATAATAATTATAAATAATAATAATAATAAATAATAATATAAATAATAATTAATAAATAATAATAATTAAATTATATAATAATAATTAAATATAAATAATATAATAATTAATAGTCAAATTAATATATAATTAAAATATAATTAAATTATAATAATATATTCTTTTTTACAGAAATCATAATAATAAAATAATAATAAATATAAATAATAATAGAATAATAATAATAATAATAAAATAAATAATAATAGTTAAATTAACTTATAAATATAATTTTAATACCTAATTAATACCATACAATTAATTAATAATATAATAATAATAGATATAATAATTAATAATAATTAATAAATTTAAATAATATAATATTAAATATATAAATTAAATAATATAATAATAAGAAAATAATAATAAATAATATTATAATAATAATTAATATAATAATCTATAATAATATATAAATAATAATAATAATAATAATAATGAATTAAATAATAATAATAATTAATAATAAATAATAATAATCCTAATAATAATATTAATAAATTAATTAATAATAATAATATAAAATAATTAATAATAATAATAATATAATAATAAAGTTAATTAACTATAATAATAATAAATTAATAATATAATTTATGAATAATAATAATTTAATTTGTACTCAAACAATTCTACAGTCATACTATTTCGTAGAAGTTGTGTGATATATGTATATAAAATAATAAATATGATTTAAATATAAAAATTAAAAATTATAAAAGATATATATAATATATATATTAACTCATGTATTAAATATATATATTATATATATAATATATATATATATATATATATTATTATATAATATATATATATATATATTATATATATAATATATAATATATATTAATATATATATAATATATATATATATTATATATATATATATATATATTATATTATAATTATATTATATATTATATATATATTAATAGTATATATATATATATATTAATATATATGAGTATACTTTTAATGATTATATTCCTGACCATACCACAATAAAATAATAAAAGAGTAGATAGTTAAAGTTGTATTTGCGTATATTTATCATATTATGCTAAAGCAAATATACAAACTGCCTTATTATTAATAAAGCTTTTATTTTTTCTATTTAATATATTCAATTTAAATATTTAATTATTTGATTATATTTATTATAACTGTTATTATCGTGAAGTTTTAAAAAGTATAATAATATTTAATATATATTCATAATGTAGAATATGTCATGCAAATTAGCCCAACTCTTAATCCTCAATATATATCAATGAAAGTTTAGATGTATCGGATGTATCAAATTATTAACTCTCTTACCTACTTCTCTCTAAGATTTAGTGCATATTTTTAATTTCGTGTTTATTTGATTTAGCTTGCCATTGTTCTAGAATCTAGACTAGCAGCATGCTAAAGTGAAAATAAATATATAGAAATGCAAAGATTATCTATTGGGCACCTCTGATATAGCAGAATTCACCTATGAGTATCCGGTGCGTCCAGTGGTTTTGTGGCATTTGTAATTGCGTAAGCTAGCTTTTCTTGGATCTACATAATGTATATTCGTGTCATCTCTATATAATCTAACCTTTTTAAAATGGCCTCCCTATAAATTCATTGTGACTACATAAAAGGTACTACAACATCTACCGGGATAAAGAGGACAGGAAGTATCGCGCAATATTTGCTTGCAGAGCGGCGCAGTGGTTCGTAATCCTAGTTCTAGATCCTAGAGAGTTGATTACGCTTGAGAAATTGCTCATACAATATAGAAATAATAGAGACTTAAAAATAAAAGATACCAAGCGCAAAAACAGAGTAGTCGAACTTTAAAAACAAAAAATAAACAAAAAAAAAAAAATAGAGGGCATGAGAAGAGCTGTATATTGTTGTATGTTGTTACATATTGTGTTGTATTTGTTGGCTCTTTTTATAATATCATGGTATTTGATATTAGTGTAATTCATATGTCGTACCTGTAATTAAATATAAACGAAAATATCCTCACTGACAGGCAAAGTTTTTTTTTTTTGTGGTACATTCAGGTATGTTATCAGAGTGAGATTCGAAACACCACGTTCTCGTTGAGAAGAAAAATTACTATCTTTTGAACAAGAAAAGACTTGCCTCAGTTTATGCCATTATCGATATATTATATATATATATATAATATATATATATATATATATTATATATAATTTATATATATATATATATATATATGATTTTTTTTTTTTTAATATATTACATATATATATATAATATATATTTTATTTTTTATTTGTATAGAAATAGGCATAGATGTAATATATATATATGGAGAGAGAGAGATTAGACGGAGTTGCTTTACGAGAGAGAAGAGAGAGAGAGAGAGAGAGAGAGAGAGAGAAGAGCTCTGTAGCATGTTATATATATGTAATATAGAAATTCGAAATTTCAGGTTTTTTATCCATAAAAACCACGTAGCTGAATTGCAATTCCGTTTTTATCACATAAAATACTTATTCCATTTGGAATACTTTATCTCGTTCAATTTCTAATAGTACGAAAACGGCAACTTGTAATATTCATTATTATAATATACATATATATATATATATACTATAATATATATATATATATATACCATTATATATATATATATATATATATATATTAATCATATATATATAATAATATATATAATAATATATATATATCATATATATAAATTGCCAAACCCGCAATCAGATATTGTAATAGTAAAAACGCCCTAAAGTATTTCCACAACTGGGATTCAAGATTCCTGGACCTAGCAGATGAAAGTAGCAATGTGTTTGACCCACTACGCCATGATGAGCTAAAAAGAACAACCCGACAATGCTTCTCATGGTGAAACCAATGAATGAATTCCAGGATTCAAACGAAGATATATGCCATCTCCCTATGGGTCATCCTGAGTTAAAATTTAGATTTGAAAATGTGTAAAAAATATAAAAAAAAAAAAACGATATAATTTGAAATATAAAAAAAATATAGTTAAATATAATGTAGTAATAGTAAATAGCCTATATTATAGAGACCTTTTATATTACATATAGTTTAACTTCGTTAAAAATATAAATAGTAACTATCTATTATATAAATTTTATTTTTTATTATAATTCTAAAGAATACCCCAATGGTATACCGCTAACGTATGCAGGAGTCGTAGTCTCTTACGGCATATTACACGGGGATACTACAGGGTTAGGACTAATTCCCCTATCACTCATCTCTCTCGCGCTGCGTCGCGGTTCTTCCCTGACCCCTCCTGCTCTTCTCTCTCTCCTCTCGTACCTTCTCTTTCTCTCGTCTCTCTCCTCTCTGCTCTCTTGTACGCGGGGTTCCTCTCTCCGTCACTCCCTCTCCTTCTACCTCTCTCTCGCTCTACTGTGGAATCAAACCATTCGATACTCATCTCTCCCTGGTGTATGTCCCCGTCGGCTCGAAGCTCACTCAGCATCTACTATCACTGCGATTCTCACGATTTGATTTAATAATTACTTTTATAACAGAGAGATAAAGTCATATAAATATCATCATCAGGAAAGAATAAATTTTAATGAGAAAGAATTAAAAAAAGGCTCACTGAATTGTGTTTTTACTATACAATAGTTTATTTTTTTTATCTAGTTTTGAATTAATTAATTATTATTATTATTTATAATATATTTTTTATTATTATTATTTACTAATTTATTATTTATATATTATTATATTTAATTATTATTATTATTTAATTATTATATTTAATTATATATTATAATATTATTATACAATTCTGATCATCATCATCATTATATTATATTATTATTAAATTATTATAATATTATATTATATATTATTAATTATTAATTATAATATATATTTGATGTATTTTATATATAATTATAATATAATTTAATTTATAATTATTATTTATATATTATTATTATAATATTATTATTATTATATCATATAACGTCAATCTCACTCAACTATTATTATTAATTTAATTAGTCTATACAAAGTATAAAACCATATCTTATAGATCATAAGAAAAGATTTTAATTAGATATTAATTTAATTTATATTATATTTTATTATTATTATTATATTCAATTTATTAAGTAAATTATTTATTAATTATTATTATGTGAAAACTATAATGTATACTTATAATTATATAATGTTAATAAATAATTATTCTAAGTTTATTATGATTTTTTTATGCAAATATTTATAATAACCAAATTAATAATAAAGATATTTAAATAAAATATTATGTATTATTTATATACATAATAGACCTAACTGAATTTATAATAATAAATAAACTCGCGTGAGTGTGTCCCACTACAGCTGATGCGCTTAGGGCAACAGAGCTCCCCCCCAAAATATAAACAAGACTTTTCAATCTTTTATTTTTTTTTTTTTTATTTTGTATTATTTACATATTTATCTATATTACGCACTAACTTAAATTAGTTAGTAACCAGTAATTCCAACTAATATGTATATTATAATTCTTATTCCCTTAGTTAGCTATTGTAGTTTATTTGAGATTAATGTATTATAAGGCTCTTTAGAGCTTAGCCTTATACGTTATAATATTTATATATTATAATTAAATAATATAAATTATAATTATATATATAATATGAACTATTATGCTCTCTTT
>JABUQX010019805.1:0-27500 GCA_015478945.1 Trachelipus rathkii
CCGGAGTATTTGCACGCCCCAGCTGCTTCTCCAAAGCCCCCTTTTTTGTGGTTTCTCCCTTCTCTTTGGCTTACTTATACTTCCTAGCCTTATCTTTTCAAATCGCGCCCAAATTTCGCCCATGTTGTTGATGGCGTGGGCGAACCTTCTTCTTGCTTTCTTGTTTGTCATATAGTGGCCTTGGGCTCCCGTCTCTCCCCAGCTTTTGTGATCTCTCCAGCCTCATCAATCAATTCCTATATCGACCACCTAATATCTCTCCTGGCACCTCTTTAGCTTTATCCATCTCGTCTTATTCCCGATGATGACTCGATCTTCATTCATAACTATATATCAATTCTACCGTCCCAACTATTACTTCTGGAATGCCTCTCTCGTCTTAATGCTTTCCGCCGAGATATTCTCGCTGAGATATAGAAAAAAATTACTTTTTCAATTCTAAACTTTAAACCGATACTCTTTTTCAAATCTTCGCTCTTCCAAAATACCTTCTCAATTCTAGTCTATTTAGAGGATCTCTAGTATCTCCTGTTCATTTATTGAATGTCTCATTATGCCTACATGAACAAAAAAAAACTGTCTTTCGGTAAACCTTTCACATTTACAACGGTTGTGCAGGGCGCCTCATAAGACTGGAATCAGTTTCTGTTTTAGGACTGTGAGACTTCCTCCATCTTTCTCATTGGCTCGCTTTTGCTATCACACAATCTCTCTATCCCTCCGCTATGTATGGTAATATCTCTCATATCTGGATCGTGGGGTGGCTTCTGTTCATCACCCTGATAGCCTTTTGGAACAGAGCGGGTCGATGGACAACGGCAAAAACGGCTTTTCTATACACTGTTCTTTACTTCCCCTATTCACTTTTCCGTGACCTCTATCTTTGCAGACGATGGTCGCAGGTTCGTGTCTTGATCTCTATCCATTATAGGTTAACCGCACTAGCGGCAAAGTGCGTCCGAGCGGGAAACTCTATACACTCGCCCTACCACGGTACTCACACCACCGCTTTTACGCACGCGGGTGTCCTTGCGCACTTAGCCAGGGTTGCCGCTATCTTGCCTCGCCTACGCATGGTTGAACATATGGTAAACTCCAGGCTAGTTTGCCTGTGTTGACGTGCTGCACAAAGGTAGTATCCCACCACCTCCTTGTGTTTGAAATACTATGCAATTTACAGTCTATCTAACATAGTGTCTCATGCTTATAGAAGTAATAAACCCCTCAAACAGTCACTGAGCATTAAAAAAGATATACTAACATCACCCCCTCAGAACCAATCATATTATAAAAGAAGCCTCCGATGTACATGAGGCGTCTTCTTTGTGCACGCCTTAAAGATGGTGGAGAGCTGAGCCGGGGCAGTTTTTGATGTAGTAGTAGTTCGTTGAATATCTTATGTGAGGTTTTTCACCTTAATCACCAATGCATTGAATCAGGGCCAATCTCGCGTCCAGAAGAGTTTGTTAAAACTACAAATATTTTATGTATTCTACAATAATAGAGAAAACAAAAGTTAGAACTGTTCAGAAATGTATGGCAGATTATCATTTTAATCCTGTAAATACACGAGCACAAAAAAAAAAAAAAGTTAATCACACTTGTTCAACGTGTTTTGTGACAATGAAGGCAGGAGGAGGCTGATGGGCAGATTATCGTGTGGCGAAAATGACAATTTTTCGCTACCTTTATATTTTATCCTCTCGCACGAGGTAGCCAACAACCTATGCGAGATTCACGAAGTATGGTCATATCCCAGCAAAATCGTACTCGCTTAACGGCATTAACCTGAATAATCGACACTAGCTATTGTACACTAGATCATATTAGTCATTCAGGTGTTCGCAATAATAAAATCCCCTAACACAGAGGAAATTTTAGAACCTTTTCCAACATTATGTGTTGTAATTGCCTGTTGAAATTTCTTTAGTACTCATCACACCACAGGAAATATAAGTAACAATGAAAGATCACGTCTAAGCCAACAACTCATAAGACGGAGATACAGAATTGCGAAATTTGCAATTCTATGCCCCCCTTCATCCTTTCTACTACGAAGCAACCACAAGAAAGCATTACACACCAAGCACCACTGCGAGGTTCACCGAGCTCCTTTACAAAACACGATACTGAAGAGTTGTCAGAGAGTCAGCGAATGCAGAGGAGCAAATCACAATATAAGCCGACTGATCTAAATATTTAAGATCAACACACGCATCTCTCTAGTCATCCAAGTGCTCATCTCAAGATTGATCCCACATTGTGCTTACGATATGCTGCAAATTGTGAACAGATACAGTACTTTCATGGACATTTTCGCCGGAAGGATAGGAAGGTGGGCTTACTGCCGATCACACCTTCTCCGAGGCATGCATGCATTAGCATGCCTGGCAAAGATAAAGTGGTATAGGCAGCCAAATTACCTATTGTGATGAATACCACGATCCAGCATCCCTTCACAGGTTACAACATACGAATCGCAGAACAGGACATAACGATCGAAGTATATATATGGCGAATGTTACTTATATATTTCTCTAAACACTGACACAGTTTATTGGAAATATGAGAGCCGTATAAGGATAGGGATGTCTGTAATGATGAAGTCCCTAGAAGATAGCTGAACAAAGTGAAAAAAACCTTTTAAAAGATAAATTACGAAGATATGGTGATAAATCTACGATGTTAGTATACTAACGCTGTTAGTTGCTGAGAGCATTTGAAGAGAATTAAGTTATGAATACGATTTGGAACACTCAGTGAAGAAATTCCAGAAGAAGCGTCGGACATCTCAGATGAGCTTTACTGATTATAAGATCAGACATACCATAAGAATGCCATAGATTACCAATGTCTGTCGCATGATCTATATAGATATCTCATTATTGTACGTATAAGTTCTTAAGGTATGTCAAGTATTTATAAATAGTATATCATGATATATAGTATAAGTTTTACTAATAACTACTACCTCACTAGTTATATATATGATATAGAATACATAATATACTATACCTAATATATATATATTAACTTAAATATACTTTATATATACTACTTATAAAATATTGTTACATAATTAACATTTCATTAATATGTCATTATTCATTCAATTATATTATTATTATTTCAATTAATTTATAACTTTTATTATTATTTTTTCCCTTAATTATTATATATTAATTATATATGAGGTTAATAAGTTCCTCAAATATTATATTCCCAATTAATTCTTGTAATCACTGTCTCAGATTAATCGGCAAAATGAATCCGGCGGAGATTATGCTCCGAATGACGATGAATGGAATCTCTTACACAAATTAAAATACCTCGTCCGGATTTTTTGCCAAGATAGACCCGCGAATCGACATAGAACGACATTAATCGCTCCCATGACACTCAGCTAACATCTATATTATAGTAATATATGATACTATAAATATAGATATATACCTTAACATTATTTTTGAGACTCCTATACATTATTAGATATTTTTAGTGGGTCTTGGCAACTGATAATGATATAATAATATTAACCTACTAACGGGTTTATAGGGAAGATATAAATAGCAATGTAGTTATAGTTGATTTAATTTGATGTATATTATGACTAGTGGTTCTAGGGTAGGCTGCTGGGTACGTTATTCCCAAATTTTCAAAGAAAAAGCGCGTACTGGGGATAACTGGTTATTTGACGTTATAGTTTTAAAACATATATACTAACCGCACCAAACATGTAATAAGCTAATCCTACCCTAAAGAAATCCAAAGCTAGACTATTAGAGTTCTTTTCTTCTTTATTAGTTTCATTATAGTTAGTATTTGAGGAAATCATATTTTTTGGTAATATACTCTTGATTTCCGTCTACAGCAGCCCTTATATCCCAGACTTAAACAGTCATGCATAATGCACGGGAATCCTATTTGTATTATCTTTATATACTAGTTATACGAATAATACTACAGTATAGTAGTAATACTAACACAAGGCTTAATTACTATGTACGGGGCCCAGCTTGGGGAACCCCCATGTATTGAATAAAAAACCAGTGCATAATATCATTAACATATTATTATAACATTAAGCCCAGGGTTGTAATGAATTAATGGTACTGTGGGAATCAATTTTTTTTGTCGATCCTGAGGCTATATAAATCAATAGTTAATCATTAAAATTATAATTGCAGCAACGAAAATATGAAAAAAAGACCACCCGAGCCTATTTTTTTATTAAGAATAATATATATCAAAAAGAACAGAGATCCATAAAGAGTAAAGGTATGAAAGTATATATGGACCTCAGAATATGTGACAAACCGTGTTTATAAGAGATCGAGGGACGGAGACTGAACTTTGTTGGTCCCGACTCGCACTCCTGTGCACCCTGTTTGAGAATCTGAAAGAAAAACATTATGAAAATGATAAGCAATGCTGTTGGAGAAATAAATAGCTAAGAGTTCTCTACGTATTGCGCGACATAACCAACGGATTAATTAGAATAGGTCAGACCGGGCTTTATAACAAACTGGTTCCTGTATGGCCAGGTTATCACAACATCAAGTATCCGCCGTTTTTCAGGGAATTCAAGGAAAATGGGTTGTTGTTTATTAGGGTGCATCAAACCCACTTGAAAAAATTCCATCAGGGTCCAGAAGAATTAGAAACACCCTAGGACTGTTATATGAGCTAAGAAACAATAAAGAAAATGAAGAAAACGATTGTTGAGGTTTTGAACCATTCAGAAACGCAAGTGGAGCAGAGAACATGTATTTATTGGGTAATTCGAAACCAAAGGAGCACGAAATCTATTTTAATATCGACTGGAAAAACTTGAAAAGATTAATAATCACATATAAACAGAAGAAACAGAAAAAAGAAGAAAAAAAAGTGTACCGAAAATACAAGTTGGTGAGCGATAGCCATGGAGTCCACTTACGAAATTAAAAGCTTTCAAAGAAGAACGTCCGATAAGAAAAAGTATCATATCAAAAATAATGAGTCTAATATAATTATGATACATCTGAGAACATAGAATCTTGAGGCCTCCTAAAGAAGACTCTAGGATAGGAATAAAATGAATAGAGAGCCTATTATCCATAAAAGAAAAAAGAAAAAAAAAAAAAAAAAAAAAAATATTGTGGAATAGAAAAATATATGAACATGTATAACAAATTTAGAAGAGTGGTATGGATCCTATAGTGGTCCCAGCCCGAAGAATAACATTCAATTTTTTTAATTATAGCAATGTACGACCTTAGTATCTGAGAAAATATAACCATATATTATGAAATAGCTTAAGCCTTATTATATCGTGCTGAGGCTAAAATAATAAAAACTACTTGGAATAACATTGCACCTTTAGTGGAGCCAATGCGAAAATAATGTATGTTATGTTGACACTGATGACCTGCAATAATAGAAGAATATATATTAAATATTATTGTATTGTGATTTTGATTAATCAAGATAAGAAATAAGAGTAGATCACGAGGAACCTTGCTGAAAAAGAACCTCCCGAAAGCGCGACCAAAATCGAGACAAGTTAACTTAACCAACGCTGAACATTAAAGATCACTCCGACTACGAAGAATAGATCCTAGAAACGCTAAAAGATTATATAACAATAATCAAGTAATTTAGATAGAAAATGGTATCTTTTGATAGTGATAGAGCCGTATAATCATATAAATAAGCTCTTGAGCCAGTAAAATTTTATAGAAGTATCTAATTAGTAATAAATACTACGATAATATTAATTATGATTAATAACGATTAAAAATATTAAAAATTTATGAGATATATAGATATATTATAATATTATATATATATATCTGTTTAGAATAAAAAATAATATAGGTATATCCCAACCACCAATAGTATAACTAGACGCTAATTTTGTGAGCCAAAACCTCATTGGACGAAGGTAAGAATAGTAATATATATATATATAATCTGATCCTCGCTCGTAATTAAATTATTATATATCGTGAGTGCTCCGTGCAGTTGATGACCCTAACCTGCATAGTAATTAAGACCTTATAATCGGGTTATATATACTAGTAATTACCTAAAAATTATGGTCCTTCAACCACCGCGAACTGGAAACGAGAAAGAAACTTGGTAGGTAAAACAAATAGTACGCCAATACTAGATACAAATATTAGTTAGGAATAAAAACTACCCCTTAAACTGTAAGGTCGTATATATCACTTGTGTCACTACATTTAACGTACCGGAATTATTGACGTAGTATATTATATATAATACTGTTGGACGATTAGAAGAATCAACTGAACACCATTTCCCCACATATATTATACACATGATATATACATATTATACACAGAAAGTTAATATAGAACAGTTCTAAACATTATAATCTATCGAAATAAATTTATAAGGTATAGATATTGATATATATAACGATATTATTAGGTAATATTTTATGATAGTGTGATAGGAGTTAATGATTATATTTTACCCTAAACCCCCTTATATGGCTATTGAGACTACGATAGGATGTCTATAATAATATACTGATCACAGTATTACTTTGGGCTTATTAGCCATGTACTGTAGACATGAGTCTAAGAAGTACGAGCATAGAGAGCAATATCATACCACATCTGCGAGCACCATTGAGATAAGACTAAAAGTACTCGTCTTTAGTTTCGCATTCAATCGTAGACTCCACAACTTCCTCTTCTTCAACTTCTATATGAGCATCCAATCCAAGTGCGAGGTCCTTACGAAGTATTTCTCCTAAATCCTCTCTTATTCTCGACTGCGAGTAGCTCTTTGAGAAACTCTTATGTTCTTTCAACAACGACTCAAGATCGGGTGTAGATGAAACACTGACGTCATCGTAATAAGGGTGTTCTAAAGATGACTGGGTTACTGCTGTCACGCCTACGTCGTCAAAATGAAGATGAGCTTTTGTCTTCTGATTATTTGAAGTAGGTTCTTTTTCAGAATCATCTATATCGTCATAAGTAGGGTTTTCCGCAGTTTCACCTTCCGAATACACTGTCTTATCAAAGGAAATATCTTGAAGACTCTTTGAAGGTTCCTTAGAGAGAAGGTTGAGGGAAAGAAATTGCTTTGTAATGTCCTCAGTTTTAACATCTTCCCACTCTCTACTTGACAACGATATGGTTGACAAAGAACAGTTACTACTTAAAGAACTTATATCTGAAATAGTACTAGAACCTAGAGCTTTTTTATCTTCTCTATCTTCATCAACGATACCTTCGTCACTCTCATCGCTCTTCATATTAAAGGAATCTTCACCATGTCCTTTCGAGTCTAGTCGTTTACTCAAAAAGTAAGTTGATGAAGTGTTTACGTCTTCATAAGCTGTGTCAATTTGCTGATCGTTTTTGGATATTATATTTCTTACTAAAGGTAAAGGAGGTAGTCCATAGGAAGGATTTGAAACTCTGTCTATGAAATATTCACACTTGGCATTGTATGATTCGGTATATAATGGTTCAGACAATTCTGCTTTTGTGTCCTCTTTCGAAGCTATTTTTATATTATCCCTAAATATGTTGTCTTTTTCAAGACTATCACCAATTTTCGTTGGTATTAAAGGTTGGCCTTCATAACAGGATTCGTTCTTTTTATTCTCACTCTCATCTATATTATATTCACTACCTAAGGTAGCAGAATCGGAGTTAGAAAAACTACTTGAAGAAAAGTCTGTTTTAACCGTATCTTTATCCGTTGATAGATTTTCATTGTTGTCAGCAGATTTTGAAGGCTTTTCAACAATACTTGGATAATCTTCATTTTCAAACACGTCTAATAGTTCCGAATCGTTATCATATTCCCATGATGGATCAATATTATCTCCTTTAGTTTCAATATCCTTGACCTTGCCATCAGAAACCCGAGTATCGTCACAAAAAAGGCTTTTCAATGCCTTTACTTTACCAATGGTTGAAGAGGTGCTGATAGTTGATCTAGGAGGCGGCACAGGAGCCGGTCGCTTACTAGATTTTTTAGCAGTGATAAAAAATTCGGCCTTAGTTACTTTAATTTCGTCTTCCTCTTTGTGGTTATGCCAAGAAAATGGCCTTGACTTGAGAGAAAACGAGAGCGATTTTTTCCCTGACTTTATCAGCTTGGAAGAGTAATCCTTAGTGTCTTTCTTCGTTTCCAAACCATTTTTAGAAGCTAAATTTACTGACTAAAATAACTGTGGTGGATGACATTTCTTATCGAACGTCGTATAAGCTTCATAATATTGACATGACTAAAATACGAAAACGTGATTCTAATATAAATTATATAAAGCGAAAGAAAATATTTTATCATAATTACATTCTATTCATATATATATCTATTTATATATATATGTAAAAAGCTTTGTATTATTACAATTATGAATTATATAGGGGATATAGAACTAAAATGAAATATTAGGTCTCACCCATGTTAGAAGTATTTGTTGAGAACCTTTAGCTTACTTCTATTTATCGCAAGCCACTAATACTTTACTTTGGAACTAATTTCTGTATTTCTATCTCCTTTAATTAATAAAATTAATGACCAGAAAACCTTTCCTATTTTCTCAAACCTTTGTTAATGCTGTATCTTATATATAGGATTGGAAAGTTTTTCCATGAAGAAATAAGGTTTACACTACTTTCTCTGATATAAACATGGGTCGCTCGGAGGTGTGAGGCGCGCGTTGTTCAAGTACGCGTGCCTCATGGCCCCCCCCTGGAATTTGTGCAAGAAGTCTCTTTGATATATAAGCATCGCTTGATATTATCATGAACATCCTTCAAATATGCTTTTGGCTTTCGCTCGGTAGAACTATACTTTAGTCAATATATGTAATGTTCTGTATTGAATCTTCCTGAGTATGTAATGCTCGGTTTCCCTGCAATTGGTATATACCCCTTTCTCAATGCTTCACTATATACACTGTCATATATATATATATTCAGATTTATGAAAATTAATCTTAAAACAACAAATACTTTTACCCACATATGCATTATTCTTGATATTATATACTAAAACAACTCACTTGGCAGTTTACTTTATTAAAGATATTGAATAATATAAATAAGCCATACGTCACATAGAATCATAGAGTTATAACTAACATCGTTATTACTAAATATAAATGATTAGCGCAAACTATGTATAACATTCAGACATATGTTATAGGTCACAAGACTTGTACCTAATACAAGCGTTTAAAAGATTGACAAGACCTCATAACGCACAGTGGGGCCTAATTAGATTGTCTTTTTCGTAAAATCATAAGTTACTCGTACTACCAACTGCATGCTCACAACACCAGTAGAAATTATTAGCTATGTATAGAGATTTACAACTCATGACCTCTATATATAGGCTAATACCGTATTTCTTCTAGTTATATCAAAGAAAATTCTTCTGTCACTCTCTCGCAGAAGATAGGGAGCTCATAAAGTGTGCAAAACTTATGAACATGTGAAAATTATATGGCGAATCTTATTCATGAACCTATATAACAGATCACACACTTCTAGCCTTCCCTACGCTTCTGACCCTCCCCTATTCCCTAGCTGTAACTTCAGTAAAATATATAATATCAGCACCTACTGACCTCTGATCGCACAATCATGAATAACTAAATCTCTTTGCTATAGCACTCAACATGGATGAGCTCCTTTTACTTAATAGTGGCAACCATATGAAATTTTTCTGTGCAACATTTCTGACGGAGCTAATTTTTACATTGTCTGAATGAGGATGTTATACCTATATTGAGGTGGATATATTTTGCTTCTTCAGACACCAAGTTGTAAGACTCACTCTCGTTCTGACTAGCGCTAAAATGTCTGGACGGATCGAATTCTTGAGATATTAAACAGATATTTGAGATATCTCTGGAGAGGGAGGATAGAGTAATTCAACTCTCGGAGCCATTATTATAAATGATATCTAACTATATGGTACGATTGCAGTATGTTTTATTCAGTTATTTCTGATGTCTGTAATTTCTTGAGAGACAGGTTAGTTGTACGATGCTTGATTTTTTTCAGTGAACTCCGCATATATTTTGATCACATTTATAGGGATAGTCTGGGCACTTACTGTACCTGACACAGTTCTGTCTGGGAGGGTAAATATCTTGAGAGTATTTGAAATCATTTACTAGAGGATAAAGGATACGGCGGCAATAATAGCCATAACTGGATTAATCAGCTAGGAAATATTTTTGATTGTCAAGCGCGGTAATATGTATATGCTCTCAGAGGAATCTAACATTTATCGAAACTTATGATATAAAACGAAAAGTAGATTTGAGCACACAGACTCATTAGGTCTCGGGAGATATCTTAAAGACACTAAAAAGAAATCCGCAAAAAACCTCGAACTAGATTGCAATTACTTGACGCTGTCGTAATATGACACAGACCCTACCATAGAATAATATTAAAAGCTTATTGAATCAAGTTTGTAAAATGCATTCAGAACTAACAAGTATGAAAGTTCAGTAGATTCTAACAAGAAGAGATATCAAATTAGTTTCTAGGATTCATGAAAATATATTTGATGAATACTGGCTACGGAAACTCTCAAGATTAGACTTAACTAGACATATAAAACACCTGATAATGTAACGTTCTAGATGGATATAAGAATAAATAGACTCATGCACAGTTTCACTTAAAAATACCCCATCAATTGTCTCATTGAGAAAAATAAGAATTTTTATAATTATATATCCCTTTTTAGGTGGGGCTATAAAATGGGGTCCAAAATCCCCATATTGATGCTGCCCTTAGAAACTATGAATATAAAAAACACATTACTTTAAATTTAGATTTTGCCAAAAATTTTTAAGTCTCTCCACAATTTAATTATTAATATGATGATTAAAATTTAATATGAATTTAATATGATTTTTATTCCTAATAGTTTTTATTTTTTTTGGTTTTATTTTCTAATTAATTATCAATACTCCAGTAGCAAAATGAGTATATAATGAAAAATTTATATAACTTGCCTCAGATTTATCTTATCAATTTTAATAATAACCTATTTATCCCCACTATATCTTTTATATATTAATATATTTATATATATATATATATATATATATATATATAATATATATATATATATAATATTATATATATATATATAATATATATATAAGTTATATATAAATGTAATTGTACATATGTCTTTAAAATATTTTACATGTGATAATTAAAAAAGAAGAAATTTTTTAGATACTTCTTAATAGCTATTAAGGTGCCGAGTATTTGCCCTAAGCATTATTACGTTAGTTTATATATATATATTTATATATATATATATATATATATATATATATATATATATATATATATATATATAATATATATATATATATTATATATAGCGAGTCATTGAAGAAATTTTTAAGATTCTCTTCTTATCTTCGTCTGATAGCAATGTGCTGAAAACATCCTATAAAAATCTAGCTTACCGGTGAAATAAGTTGTATGAGATAAGTACTCAAAACCTTTCAACTACCAACACCTAATCACTATATTCACAGCAATGCGGGACATGGTACGTGATATATATAATAATATATACTATATATATATATATATTATATTAATATAATTATAATATATATATGATATATTATATTAATATATAATTATTGATAATTATGATATCATATATACCTATGAGTATATATAATATATATATAAATATATATATACTATACTTATAATATAATATATATATATATATATATATATTATATATATATAATAACTTAATCAATATATATATTAATATATATATATATATATATATTTATGTGTTATCTATACATGTCCTAGTAACAATATAATGACAAACAAAATATATATATATAATTATATATAAGATATTGATGAAGTAGGTGTATAGTATATAACTATTAATATATAGCTATAAACGTAGCGTATATATATGGAGTCAGGTATTCTGCTAGACAATTTTCTAGAAAAGCGAAAAAACAATCGATGACACATGTAGAAGTGTGGATATGTTGACAGAGAGCATAGGAAATGTGTGGTTTATGCTGAGAGATGATTGGACGGTTCACGCGCATTCAGGCGAGAGAAGTAGCGTGTTATATTATTAGGAGTTCGCACGTGAGTAGCGCGAGAGATTTACACTGACACACGCGGCAAGCGCCGCACCTATTGCACTATGATGAGACGGAGTACCTCTCACGAAAATCGCACGATAACTGGGCATAATTGTAACACGGTCTGTATGTTAGCATACTATGCTACAGAGCTAAGAGTCTAGTAGCATAATTTGCCGTCCGACGCTCATCTAGAGAGTTTCCGGCAGTATTGCTATGTATCACTATGAATGAAATCGCACCTGCAATGTCCACGTCGCACTCTCGAGTATCCAGAACCACTCGTTATTGAGAACATCGGTATTACACAAATTAGGTTTGAATCGGTGAGCATATTCATCTACTATCACTCAAAAATAGAATTCCTCTAATTAATGAGCACTTTCAGGCTTTATTGAAACTATTAATCATAAATCAATGCAACAGGAAAGACTATAATAACAACACATACATTTTGTGGCTTTCCTTGTCATAATAATTATATAACAGAAGGCAAAGGGCTTTCTTTATGATTGGACTATATATCAATACTAATTTCATTGTTAGTATATATATAATTCAAAAAAAATTATAAATGAGACTCACCTATCTGTAAATTATGCGGGTTCATTTAGGCCCCTTGCGTCATGAGATAGAGTGAGTTTATTGTATTCTAATATTATATTATTAGCTCGAGACACAATCTTGTAACAATAGTAAATGAACTTCACTCACATTGAACAATAGGAACCATGGTTAATTATCTCTAGTATAGGCATAGATGATAGAGACTATGTATAGCAGGGAAGAAATTTTGTAATATACACAATATATTTAAAACAAACTCACAGTGTAATGTTTATGTAAAAACATAGTTTTTGAATAAATGTTGAACATTTAATTATCGGAAAAAAAATAAGTTGTTATGGCCAATATTTCATAACCCTATACCACTTTATAATATCTTATCTGTATGGGAACCTCATGTATACTAAAGCATGTATTCAGGTTAGGCCAGTTATTTTGAGTGACTAGTATATACGGGTATAATTTTCGGTATATTCTTTAGATAAAAATTACTATGCAAGATGTTATGTAAGACTAGTTATGTCTGGGCGAGTAATTTAAACATTATGAGAAGAATTTCTGGAACTTCATGGGGATCTTCAAAGGAATCATTATTACATATATATATCCACTCCACATTATCACATATTGAGCTAAGAATATAGCAGCTCTATCCTATAAGCGTGGGACACTTTAATTAACATGAGCTCAAAACAATATAGCACAGAGAATTGGAATGGAGACTAGGAGAACTAGAAGACTTTGCTACTTTAAAGATCGAGAGTATCATGCCAGCCTCTCTCTGTGCGCTCTTATGCACTACTGTCTAAATGGGTTTGTGAGTCCGTATATCAGTTGATTAAGTGTTCGGATAATGTTAGATGAATGAATTTTTTAGGGTATATCTACTAGCAGCTGATAATTGAAAAATATTAAACATGAGCAATGTATATTTCACTTATCAGAGTAAATTTCTCGTATCTTGTACTTTCAGTACACGCGAGAGTTATACAATTTAAATACGAATACGACACGTTGTTTGTGACGCATTGAGGAGACTTGTCGATAGTGATAGGGACACACGGAGTTAGAGTGGGAGAGATCACGAATTAATATGAAGTATGATAAACAAATATCCACAATAGCACTGTATAAGCGAGAGATACGAAGTGATCAGGCAAATGGTCTCATCGGTACGGTGTTCTCTCAGGCCGCTTGATACAGTACTATGATTGAAATAATGATTGAATCTTGGTTCACCAAGAAATTCGAGAGAGCTCTATACGCTATGACGACCGGCTAGCATAGTAGAAATATAAAGAAGGTATTATATAAGGTATTGTCGGTTTCGCGTATGCAAAAAGATTCTATATGGCTTTCAGCGCAGAACATAGAGTCTCGAGAATATCGTATCCTGCACGGAGACATATGCTCGCCGAAACGCAAGTGATTGATAGGATCCTATAAATATTATATAAGTCCATCAGAGAGATCTTTTTTTTTTTAAATTTCATATTCACATTAAATCAGTGTTTATTGTTAGGAAACTTTGTCGATCAGATTCAGATAAGTTAATAACTTAGAGGCACAGGAAACATCAGTCAATGTTCATACTTCGTCAGCAAATAAGGAGATACTTCGGTATATATGAGGTATATATTATATAAATGTATATTTGTGTATATATATAAGTATATATATATATATATATCTATAATTCATTATTTTGCTTAAGTAATCATGGCGCATAAGTATTTACCTCTTTATATACTTTTGATGTCGCCTAGGTCGAGCAGGAGAAGACGTTATGCACTTGCAAGGTAAAAAGACGAGTAGAGAGAGAGGTGGAAGAAGGAGATATGACACAGGTACCGACAGAGAGTAAGTAGAAGGTGTATGAGGAGAGAATGAGGATAGAAGACAGAATGAGGAGAGCAGAAAAAGAGTGATCGGGATGTGATGATGTATGCAGGAGAACTGTGTGAGTTTAACCACCCCAGATAAGAGAAGTACTGAAAAGAGATGATGTGTATGTATGTATGTATGAAAGTAAAGAAGTTCTCAAGTACGCAAGCAAGTAGTAGAGGAGCCAAAACAAATGGCAAAGACCTAAACTTTGCAGTAGTGTCTGTGAGGAGATTTCATTTTTCTCTAATTTATACATATCTAGATTCAACTGATTTCGTCTCTGCATATCAGATTTTGGGACGACAACAGAATACCAGTATTTTACATCCCTCTAGAATTAAAAATTGAACCATGAACTGAATAAAAACAGAAAAATGAATCCTGTCCACTATATACAATATTGAGAACTGGAAGGGTGAAGCAGAAATCGAGTGGTATCAACTTATGGAAGAAGTATCAGATGGCGACCAAGTGTTAAGAAGAAGATATATAGCGAAAAATGTGTGCTATAGTGACGTGTATCCTAGAAACAATTGAGCGCTTTTTCCCAGTGGGTTATTAGCCAAGTGATTCTGGTCTAAGAACGCTTCACCGGAACGGAGTATTGAGCACAATTGGAAGACCGAATGTCGGACTCACGTTTAAGAGGAAGCGTAGCAAACTTGGAGTCTAAGGGTCACAGCATTATTCTGAGGATGGATCTTAAAGAGTGGAAGTTATGTAGCTCATGTGCACAGGCTTCATAGTATTTCGTCGACTGAGAAGTACATCTGTAGATAGATAGGAGTGTCTAAATATAGATATGCTTAGAGCTGCGAATTAGATGAGATATAGAGTCTTATATCAGGGGTATTAATGAGGTATGAATGCTTGAGATGCACAGATATGCGTAGCATATATACGGTCAGAGGATAGTATTGATAATAGTTATACTAGTCAAGTAGTAATATGAGATATAGTAGTAGTAATAGAGAGATAGAATATTATAATATATTTATCTAAAATAAGTAATTTACGAGTATTTTACATATTAGCCAGTTTCATTTTATCTGATTAGTATAATATAGTATGACGTAAATAATATAACTTAATAATATGGGTACCATGGTAATAATTGAGTATGTGGTTTGCTATGATGCTTATTCAATGTATATAGTATATATATATATATATATATAGATTAATTATAATCTAGTATATATATAAATTGATACTATTATGATATATATATAAATATGAGTGTGTAATATTATGCATTTCATCATATATCATATACGAAGCACCGCTGGAGGACTAGTATATCGCCTATTATATACTGCAATAGCATTTCTATGTTAATATATATCTCAACAAACCGATTTTCCAGCAGGCTTTTGGTCCTCTGATATTACATTAATAGATTATATTATAGTATATCAAATAATTTAATATACAATAACTACAACCCTGGTATACTGCATATCAAATTTTGTATATAAACTTGGCGATTCTCAAGTACAAACGATCAGAAAGATTCAAGATTCCTTCGGGGACGAAGCAATGGGCACGACATAGATAAAGGAGTTGTACAACCATTTCAAAGATGGCCGCACATTAGTGTGAGCACGTCTGGTAGGTATAACCCTCAACCTCCCGAAATGAGATCGTCATTGACAAAGTGAGGACTCTGGTAATGCAGAATCGTCGAGTCATGATCAGAGAACTTGCGAACGAGGTGGGCATCAGCACTGGATCCGTTCATTTCATTATGAATGAGGATGAGAATTTTGGCTTCAGGAGAATCTCAGCGAAGTTCTTACCAAAGCTGCTAACGATTGTGTAGAAGCTCACCACTACGCATCACCAGCAATTTAACAGCCCAATATGCAAAAACTAGAATAAGTAGTACAAAATAAAGTTCTTAAAATAATAGCAGGCTGCCTCCCATCCACAACAATCCATCACTTATTAACTAAAACGAAAATTCTCAGTGCCCATCTCGAAGTGTTGGGTTGCCAATTTCTAGAGCAAGTCACTTTCAATAGACCACCCACTGCATCAAACATTAGAACTCCTCCTTCCATCGAGAAGAAAAAGGATCACACCAGCTTTGTACTACTCTGATATACAAGAAGCCCCTTCCTCC
The DNA here is from genome assembly GCA_015478945.1 of Trachelipus rathkii. Lineage (NCBI taxonomy): Eukaryota > Metazoa > Arthropoda > Malacostraca > Isopoda > Trachelipodidae > Trachelipus > Trachelipus rathkii. Next base: position 16,725 of record JABUQX010019805.1, read on the forward strand.
GCCATCAGATAATCCCATTATTAAACACAACCACACTCGGTTAACCCGCAGAACGATCTCAGCATATCCAATTAACACCATACTCCGGGCACGCCCGCAACATGTCACAGAACAAACTTTGGACCGCCAAACCAGAGTAATGCTGTCCCGTTTACTCTCTCGTCACCCCATCTCCCGTAAATAATTTAAACAAAATTTATAATGCACCCTCCCCTACTGTCAAAGATTTCCCTCTCTGATAATTGATGACACAGAACATCTACTAGATAGTGAATGTGTGTGGGTTTGACGGTGCAACAAGAAATAGATATTTTAAGGATGAGGTAATTAGTAGGGAAGAGGTCACGAGTAGTGAGAAAGCTGAAGAATGATAAATCTGCAAGTATAGATGAAATTACTGGTGAAATGATAAAAAACGGAGGCGAGATGGTGATCGACTGGATATTGAAGTTGTGTAACAAAGCATTTATGGAGGGAATAGTTCTGAAGGATTGGAGAAGAGCAGTAATAGTACCCTTATATAAGGGTAAGGGAGATATGGGGAACAGTAAGAACTATAAGGGAATTAGTTTATTGGGTGTTGTAGGGAAGATAAATGCTGGTATTTTGGTTGAAAGAGTACGTTGAGTGAATGAAGGACTGATTAGTGAAGAACAAGGTACATTTATAGGGTAAATGTGAGTGGTAAGGATGTGAGGATCAAATTTTACATTGAAACAAATGATTGAAAAAATGAAAGAATAAATTGTATTTAGGCTTTGTGGATTTGCAACAGGAGTATGATAGGATTAACATGGAAGGTCTGTGATAGGTGTCAGTGGGAGGCTTCTGAATGGAATCAAAAATATGCATGACGATAGTGTAAGAATAAATGTTGAATGGGATTGGTTTAAAATTAATAGCGGAGTGAGGCAGGGATTTGTTATGTCTTGTTTGTTATATCAATTCGTATATGGATGGGGTTATGAAAGAATTAGAGGTAGTGGTGAAAGGGGCAGGTATTAGAATGATGGAGAATGGAAGTGTGTGGAAGGTGCCCTACTAATTATATGCAGATGATTTGGTTTTGTGTCTCGAATCTGAAGAGTTTGAGAGAATTGGTAAAGGGTTTTGGCAGGGTGTGTAAAGAAGGGGTTTGAAAGTAAACGTAGATAAGAGAAAGGTTAAGATAGTTAATGAGGGGAGCCCACGGTGTGGTTGTGTTAGATGGTGAGCAACTGGAACAAGTGTCTGAGTTCAAATATTAAGTATATATGTTGGATGAAAAGGGATGGTAAAAACCACCAGAAAATTAAATGTAGAAGGTGAGGTTTTGACAGTCCATAAAAAAAAAGTAACAATGAAAGTAATCTGAGGGGGCCATGTTTTGCATGAAGGGTATGTTGTTACTGTATTAATGTACAAGTAGTGAAACTATGGTCTGGAATAAGAGGTATAGATCTAAACACAATGTGCTCAGAAGCCTCAGATGGACAATCTTAGGGGCGTGTTAGGTGTGAAAAGAATTGATAAAATGAGGAATGAACGTATTAAAGAGTTGTGTGATGTGAACGAAAGGTGCGTAATATGAGAATTAATTAAAGTTACGTTGAGAAGTTTCATGTCGGAAAGGTATGTGATTAGGACGGTTGTTAGCGGATGTATAGTGTGAGTGTGCTGGGAATCGCATGGTTTGGTCATATGGAGAGTGGATGAGTCAGTAAATGGAATGAGTGGAGGGGGACATTGTTAGTTTGGTAGAGGCGGAGAGGAAGGATAGATGATAGGAGTGAATAGTGGGTTTTGTGAAGTTGGTGGTATGGGTGTGAGCAGAGGATTTGACTACATTGACGAGATCCATAGTGAGGGTTCGTCGCGTCCCGTGGGAGCTCTAGGGTGGATTTCGACTCCGACCGGAGTTTCACTAAAGTTTAAGAGGGGATTGCATCATTATTCTCTCTACTTTTCTGTTTTCCGGTGAATGTTCCGCATTACCCCCAGTGTTGGAGAGAGAAGGTGGGTGTTGATGATTATATATATAGTATATTATATAGTATATATATATATATAATATATATATAAGTATACTATATATAATATATATATATATATATAATTATATATTTATATATATTAATTTTATGTTTTAATTTTTTTAATTTTTTTTTTTCGGAGGTTCAATTTTTTTGTTAAAAAAAAAACCCCCAGGGGGGGGGGGGGGGACCACATCGGCTCACAAAGAAGCGCCACATATTATATATGCAATTTATAAGTATAATTATTATATATATATACTATTATATAATATATAATATATATATATATATTATATATATATATAATTAGTGATGGACGTTATGAATTTTGCCGATTGACGATAACGATGATGGTAGTTATTAGTATTTGACGATGACCGATTGAGATATTTGAAAAAATATTAAATTTCTTTCTCTTTCTCCTCAAAATATATACTATATTACGTATTATATATATATAATTATTATATAATATATATTATATATATATATTATAATATATACATATATATATATAGTATTTACAAGTATAACAGGGTAAATCAGAATTATTTAAGCGATCAAATTTTTGATTCTTTAATTAAGTCTTTAATTTTTAATATTAAAAATAATAATAATAATATATATAATAATACTAATAATAATAATAAAAATAATATAATAATATAAAAATATAATAATAATATAACAATGAATAATAATTATATAAAATTAATAATAATAATAATAATTAATTAAATATAATAAATAATGATAATTAATATATATGATATAATGAATAATAAATTAATAATTATAATTAATATAATTTAATATAATAATAATAATAATAATAATATATAATATAATAATAAAAATAATGAGTGTTTCGATACATCTGAAATTATTTATTAATGGAATGAGGAGACATGTTTGTGGTCGTAACGACTTCTTAGGTCAAGTTGCTGTTCTTCATATATGTATAAAGCTATGTAGACCAGACTTAAATGTAGGCTCTTCAAGTTTCAGATGATAACAATTGAATAGTCAGTTGAATAAATGATGGTATGTATAAATCATTTAAAATATAAGAATTACCACTTTATGTAATGGGATAGCAGTTCTTCTTCTTCAACTAAATATTTCGCTCCTCATAATCCATGGTTCGATCGTGTTGTTCTCTGGCCATTCAGGGCTAGGACAGTGACTATCGGGTGTGGAAAAATTCGGTTCTACAATCACTCTCGCCATTTTCATTCAGCTAGAAATCGCTGCAGGGATACTCTTCGACAGCAAAGGGGGCTTCCATTCAAACGAAGTGAGTAACTTCTTGAGATTCTTCCTAATGGATACAATCTTTTCTGGACCTATGCCAAACATCTCTAGAACTTCTGTTAAATCTCACTTTGTGTGTGTTCTGTTCGTATAATTTCCAATGATAATCGTCTTCAGATCTATGTTCACTAAACTACACCGTAGACTATTCGCAAATCTTTCACTCCTCCTTTCCTCTTTGAGTCGTCTATGTCTTGCCTGTGAGCAATTTGACTCGGTGATAGGGCCACGTGAAACTTATTGAGGATAGAGACGGGTGGCCAATGATTCTCCCGAAGATTTTGAGGGAGATGTGATCCTGTGCTTCCGACCTCGTTCAAACTTATGCTCTCTATGTCTCACATATGACACTTTCCTCCACTCGTTGGAAGCTCGCACCATGCCAACCTATTCAGAAAAAAAGGAAGCCACTCTGATCCTTCTAACTATCCGTTATATCTCTCATTTAATTCTATCTAGATCTTTGAACTTCGTAACTCTCATTCTATTAGAACTTAGACTATCTGGAACTCATCCGCTTCTTTTCGTATAGGCAGTACGGTCTTACGCTCGAGGTTTTCTGGGATATACTTTTCCTATCTAACGATTTATGAGTTTAAGCCTCTCGTATAGGAATACGGGGAACTGAAGTGGTGCGATTGAATATCCAGATTGACAGGAGACTATGCAGCGTCAGTCTCCAAAGTCCCCTTTTTGGATTTCGTCTTTCTCTTTGTTTTATGTAGCTCTTTCAATCTTAATATATCTGTTGTTGACTCGGGCGACTTATTTTCTTTTTTCTGCGATGGTTGGTGTTCCTCAGGGTTCTGTGTTATCTCCTATTTATTCCTACTTCATTATGATCTTCTACTGCACATTAACTGACTATCACTCAGTTATATATCCGATTGGACTTGACCCTTATTCTCAACTCAATTTCAGTTCTGCTTTCCTCTTTTTATTCTAGAATTGATCTCGTCTTATCTTCCTATTATTCTCTCGTGTTGGACTAGAATTTCGATCGGGTCGTTTTACAACGTTGTGAAATTCATTCTTTAAAAACCAAACTTCTTTCCAATCTCCTTCTCTAAAACGATTCTAACTTATCTATCTCTTTCACGGTTCTCTCGTCTCTCTGTTGACAATATAAACCATCTTTCGCTCTCAACATAAACAAAAAGTCTTTTAACCTCATGTCAACGGGTTCTAGGGCGGGCTCAAGACTGGCGAGTTCTGTTTAGACTGCGAGACTTTTTTTTCTCTTTTCAGTTGTCCAGCCATACAAGGTTCTGATCCGCCCGTGTATGGAGTATTGTTCTCATATATGGGGGGGGGCTCTGGCTCTTCCAATCCGGCTTTTGGACAGGTCTAGTTAAAGGCCAAAAGACTTATAACTGTTCTGTTAGTGTTTGATCTCTATTCTATAGGCACACCAGCGGCAGTGCTCGAGGGAACTTATTATTTGCACCATAACTCACTTTTAAGCGCCGTAGCACAGAGTGATGTACTGGATTGGATATTTGTGATTGATGTTTGGAACTCAGGCTAGTTCCTGCGTGCTTCCTTCTTTCCCCCGCATCTGTGTTCTGTAATTTAATCTCCCTCCTTTAAAGCTGGCGTCTGTTTGCTTCTGCGAATTTAGAGCAGGGAATTACCTGTTGGTGAGAAAGTAAAGTAAAAAAAAAATGGGGAAAAGGGGGGGTTTTTTTTTTTTCTTTCCAAAGTGCTTCAGTTTTACCCCCCAAAAAATTTTTTTTTTTTTTTTCGGGAGTAGTTGGCAAAATAATTCGGGAGTGAGTTGCACAATAAATTCGGATGAGTTGAATTAATTCGGAGTGAGTTGACATTATTTGTGGAGTGAGTGGCACTCAATAATTAGGAGTGAGTATGACACAATAATTTGGGAGGAGTTGGCACGTAATTGGAGTCGAGTCGCCACAAAAATACGATGGTTGCAAAATAATTGGGATGAGTTGGCACAATAATCAGGGAGTTGGACAATAATTTGGGAGATGAGTTGCGCGGAGGCTGGCACAATATTCAGGATGCCAGTTGACAACAATTCGGGAGGAGTGGCACAATAATTGGAGTGAGTTGGCACATAATTCGGAGGAGTTGCAAATTAATCCGGGAGTGAGTTAGCACCAATTAATTGGAAGTGAGTTGGCACAATTCATTCGGGAGTGAGTTGGTTACATAACTTTGGAGTGAGGTTGGCTAATAATTGGAGGTGAGTTGGCACATAATTTGGACGTGGTTGGCACAATAATTCGGGAGTGAGTTGCAACAATTGTAGCGATTAGGACAATAATTCGGGAGTGAGTTGGCACAATAATTTGGGGAGTGAGTTGGCCAGTTATTCGGAAAAGTGAGTTGGCACATAATTTGGGAGAGTTGGCCAAATTCCAGGAGTGAAGTTGGCACATAATTTCGGGAGTGGTTGCACAATTAATCGGGGAGTGAGGTTGGCCCACATAATTCCAATATCATGCACCTATGCTTAAGAAAGGATTATCATCCATCCTTTCCATGACCAAACAATCTTTGTACTCGTTTTATTCTCTCATACTTTTGAGCGTAGTACACCTCCTCCTTGAATAGGGCCTGCTTGTGAAGTTGGTCGTGCAACTGTTAAAAACCTTAGGGGCGATGATTTGAATCCTCTTCTCATCCCGTACAAAACATCATTCGGTATATCCCAGAAAATCACACTCTGCTAACTCTTCCTCAGATGGACCATATGTCGCAACACATACTTTTACATTCAACTAATTTACCTTTAGAATTCTAGCATCACACACACAAAATCTACAAGTCACTCTTCAGAATTGCAAATCTTTCATTCCTTTAAACACCAACACAAATCAAAAACATCACTCCACACACTTCATTTTCACCGTTTTCCTTCAATCTTTGTTTCAGTCACAGCTAGCAAATGAAATTTGCCCTTTATCTATCTATTCCTCTCTCTTTCTCTCAACAATATATGTCCTCTGCAATTGATATATCCTACAGATTCATACATTAGCCGAAGATAGAACGCGTTGCCGGCGATCCTTACGCTTCTCTGGAGAGCAATGCATATAAGCTTCTGGCAAAGATATGCGGTAGATGGCAGCCAACCCAATACCACATCCTAGTTGCACTTCTACGACAAGCAGACATCGGATCTCGGCAATTTTTCTCCCCCACAAATAGGATTATAAGGGTTGATGACAAACCGTGTCTGTAAGATTTGCTGTTAGAAAGAGGTGTGTGGAATATAAGATGTGTAATGATATGTGGATAAAAGATGTGTCTCTAAGATGTCTGGAGGATGGGAGTGTGGATATGAAACGCGAGAGAAAGGCAAACATTAGGCACTGGGATGTCATAATCATAATCAAAATGGGTATATATAATATATATATTATAATATATATATATATCATATTATATATATATTACTTATATAATTATTAGCTGTTATATTATATAGTATTACTATATATTATATATATATATATATACGATATATACTATCTTAAGTATATATATATTATATATATATATTATTGAGTTTTAAATATTATCAAATTCTTTAATATTTGTTTCAATTAATCGGCAAATAATCGGCTGAAATTGCCGATGACGATGAACATTCGAAAATACTATTATGCGTGACAGATAGACGATTGCGTTAATCGTCCATCATATAATATATTATATATAAAATTATATATATATATATATACTATATATATATATATATTATACTATTATATATTATATATATATATATATATATTATTATATATATTATATATATATAATATATATATGCACTTTAGTGTGCATTACAAACTTGGATATAAGAAAAGGTTAACTAAACTTTATTAAAATAACTGGAACAAAGTTATTATTAATGTCTAAAGGTATATAGAAACTATATTCAGAAATTAAATGTACAATATTAAATATTTTAAAAGTATACATTAAAATTTTACAAATTATTATTCCTCAATTAACATTGCATTTAGTAGTGCAATAGAAAGTCATTTCCAATTACCCATTTACGATACCTTCTATTTCCTTCTTTAAGTACCATATTTTTGGTGCTTAATATATTTTGCTTACGGAAATATTTATATTTCATTACAATAATAATTTATTTTTTAAATCAATCTGAAGTTTAATAGTTCAAGAAATTATTTTTTTCCCTATTTGACTGTATCGCTTTGCTCTTTATTCATCCATTCTCTCTGAACTGATGATTATCTTGTATAGGAAGTCTTCTATGCAGTGGGTTCGGTATATGCTTTCTCATTTTCGGTCTTCCTTTCTCCCTTTTAAGGGGTTATTGTAAAGGTCAAACCTTGACTACAGGACCAACCCTATTCTTTATCTATTATTAACATCCAATACAAACAAGTCTTAGAATTTCAATGCTTTTTCTTACCACAACTGTGCCCAATTCTAAGGTGGTAACCGACACCGGAAGCTTTAGATGATCTGAAGACTTTTTTATTGACTACACCTAGCGATCCTAACACTATCGGAATCACTAATATGTCATCAATTTCTCACATTTTTTCTTTTCTGTTTAAGTCATTGGTAGTTTAATTATTTTTCCCGTTCATAAGTTACTAAGTTGTCCAATGGAACTCCCACCTCTATTATAAAACAACGCTTCTGCTCTCTCTCTTATCCTTTAATACGATGCAAGGTCTGTTATGGGTGCCTGCTATATAGCTTGGGATGACACAATCATATATAATAACAACACTTTTTCATTTTCCTCTATTTCAGGGGAATTATGTTTCCAATACCTTGTCACTTCCAATCTGATGTTATATTTCTGGCATAATTTGAATTGAAATGAATTGACTTGCAAATGGTGTTATGTCTTTCTGTATACAGATGGAGATTTAGTAGTATTTGAAACCCAACTAAGATATGAGAAAAAGATTCGATGTCATGCGCACATATTCCACATCTGTCACTGATGTTCTCTCCTTCAATGTGTTTTCTGTGCCGTTTCGTTGCGAGTGTTCAGTCTTGAGCGGCCATGATGAATCTTTCACCTTCCGCTCGTACTCGTCCCTTAGTGAATATTTCCATTGATTTTTCCTTGTTTATATAACTTTCATCTATGATTTTCTTATATTCTTTTGCCATTACTTGTTGTCTCCATTGGTTTATATGTTGTTCTTCCTCTCTGCTTCAAATTTAACTTCCTTCTTCCTCCCACCTTTGGCCTTGCTTAATTATAATGTTATTCATATTCATGTAATGTTTTCTTTTAATTAGAGAAGTTGTTGTTGGCTTATCACTTTCGTGTTGATACTCATTGGAGGAACCCGTTTTCTGTACTTTCCAGGTATTCCCCCAGCCCTATTTTTATTTTTTATATATGTAATCTATCTCCACCACCCCTATGCCTCTCTCTCCGAGCTCTTTATACATTCTCGGCAAGATCTGTGCTTTATAAATCAATTTGTAGGCATTTAACACTTTCTCGTTTATATACTTACTTTGTTTAGGTATCCCTGGAACCAATCTATCACTCTACAACTGTATAGGATAATTTTTATATAGGATAATGTATAGGATAATAGGGGTAAATTTTTTGATCGCTTTTATTTTATTTCTTGCACTCAATTCCGATTTTAATATCGCTTTCGTTCTTTTTAAATATTCTCTCTGGTTTCTCTTTTGGCAACTTCTGTTCCACCTTCTCTGACTCCTCCACTCCTAGATATTTAAAAGTATTTTGTTGCTCCAGTTGTCTTATCAGTATCGTCTATTGTGATGTTCCCATTCTCTGCTCTTCCTATGCAGTTTGAGGAATGCACATTTATCTAAACCGAACTCTATACATATATCTTCGGAGAACTTCTTGACTACCTCTACCTGCTTGATTGCCTCTCGTCTGTTTGAGGCATACAATTTTAAGTCATCCATATAAAACAGTTGTGATATTACTTTGCTTGATTTCTCGCTACGTTGGTTAATTCAATATTCATTTTGTAATTTATTTATAAGATTTCTTAAAGGGTTAATGGCCAAGGTGAAGAGCAGTGGCAATAACGAATCAACATAGAAGATACTTCTTTTTATGTTGATTTTTTCCACTTCAATTAGTCCCTTTTCATATTTTAGTTTTAAATTGACCCTCCATTGCCCCATTCCTTCTTTTACAAAATCAATTTTTTTATTTATTTTGTATATTTTTAATACTATTATTATCTAGCTATGGGGAACACTGTCATATGCTTTCTTATAATCTATCCAGGTCATGCTTAGATATTTTTGGTTCTTCCTACTATTTTTCAGAATCATTTTGTTGTTGATCAATAATTCGGAAACAGTATGGGCACAAAAGATCAATTATAATTGATCTTTTGTGCCCATACTGTTTCCGATACATCCTTTCTGTTCTTCGTTTATTATATTATTGTTTCTATATGTTTGTATATTTTAGATGCTATTACTGCTGTTAGAGTTTTGTATATGGTAGGTAAACATGTTATAGGTCTGTATTTTCTTGGATTTTTTATTTCTTCAAAGTTTGGTTTATGCTATTGTCAACCATTCTGGAATGGCTTCTCTTCCTTCTACCAATTTGTTAAAACATTTTGTAAGAGGCTGATAAGTACTGTGACTTTCTTTAACAATACATTCTGAACTTTATCAGGTCCAGGTGCTTTCCAATTATTATACTTCACGAGGACTTCCTTTACTTCTTTTTGACTTATTTCTCCTAATTTAATTTCATTAATATGATTTATCTGCGGATCATTTATTATTTCTTCCTTCCAATCTGATTCATTGTTATGTTGTTTTTCATTTTCATAAATGTTATTCCAGAATCTTTCACTCTCCTCTTTTCATGGAGGTTCAGTGACTTTGATTTCATCATTTCTCAGTTTTGTGTACAATCTTCCAGGATCCTGTTTAAACATTAGATTTTGTTCTTTTTGTTTCTCGTTTAGTTCATATCTTTTTAACCTTTTACTTTTTGCTGCATGACTTAATTGTCTAAATTTCCAGGGCTTATTTCTCTCTTTACCTGTTCTTCTTCTATCCTTCATCACTCCAACTCCCATGTTATCCGCTATTCCTCTTTCTACTACATAATATAGTATGTCGAGTTCTATAATATCACAATCGGTTGGTAATATTCTTGGCAGAGCTCTGCTGACTATTCCTATCTGTTTATTCATTTCAAAGCAATTATTTATTTTATTTATTCTGTCTTTTGGCAATTAACTCCATCAAGTCTATTTCTCTGTAATGTGCTATTTTCTGTTTCTATTTTATTTTAATTTCTCGCTTATAAGGTGTTATTAATGGTGACCTTGGTCAAATCTTGACCATAAGGACATTCCAATTTGTTTTTTAACCACATCCCAACACAAGTCGTAAAATTACAATACTCTTTCTTACAATCATCAAGCTCATTTCTAGTGTTGACTAATACTGGGAA